>VDFB02270834.1:0-34646 GCA_007258455.2 Sequoia sempervirens | reverse complement strand
AAGCATCTTGTTCCCCTCTTCACCATTGGCCTACCATTCACCCTTCTTAGGATCATATACCCTTTCATCCCCTTGCATCTTGGGATCAAGTTGTATCCTAATCCCTAAATTCTTAACTTTGGACCTTTAATTTAATATTAATGCTAACATAAAAGGTGAAAATTATACAAATTATATTGTGACTCTCAATTTCCTATGTCACTCTTATAATTACACCCTTTGACATGCGAATCCCTCTTTTAGACCATTCTTCTTGTGAAATTGTTTACATGCATCTTGTTCCCCTCTTCACCATTGGCCTACCATTCACCCTTCTTAGGATCATATACCCTTTCATCCCCTTGCATCTTGGGATCAGGTTGTATCCTAATCCCTCAATTCTTAACTTTGGACCTTCAAAAATATTAATGTTAACTTAAAAGGTGAAAATTATACAAATTAAATTGTGACTCCCAATTTCCTATGTCACTCTTGTAATTACACCCTTTGACATGTAAATCTTAAAACCCTAACATTCAGAATGGAAACCACACTTATTTCCTTACATGACTCAAGATGTCATTAGTGGAATCAATTGAAAATGATAATAATAAGGAAGAATTTGAATCAATTATTAACATGTGAGGATCCCATGCCAGGCATTCAATTTATATATAATTTAGAAACCTCACAATTCTTCATGTTTTATCACTTTATCAACCAAAATCAAACCCCAATTTCTCATAGTTTGAGCACTCATGTTCATCTATTAGATTTAAGGAAGAAAACCCTTAAATGAAATCCCTTTGGTTCATGACGCAACTTCATGTATAAAGATTAAATTTATGGTGAAGGCTATGTACTATTGTGTTTTCTAATATATTCCAACATTTTGCTACACATTTTTTGAGTGCATCTTTGCTCCACTATTTAAGTTAACTTCCAATTTTAGATGTTTTTTAATCTACTTTATTTTTTGTAGGTATTTTATATTTGATTATATTTTATACTCATTTTTGTTGAGATCTATTACAACATTCTTCATCTACGCATCTCACATGAATATTTTGGTTCAGGTCATTTGTCTTGATTCTATAGAGGGTGTAGTCCAGTAGAGACACCTCCATATTCTAGGTGTTTCCATGCCTAATTAGGATGTTCTAAGTAATCATGTAAATATCTCTAGGATCACATTTGATGACCTATTATTATTTTTTATTATTTGTCACCATATTGATTATAAAACAATCGAAATTTATTTCTAATGATAATTTTAAAATAATACACAATAATTCTTTGAGTAGGAATTAATTATTGAAGTAGATATGAATATGTAATGTCTCTTGTAACTTTTATTTGCAGAAATATGTTTCTAGCTCTTTATATTAGATTCCTATGAATATTTCTCTCCTTTTTAAATTATAATTATGTTTCTCGATAGATAGGTACTTTTCTTAAGTGGTTGAATGATGAGATCATTTATTAAATCACATTATCTATGTTCCCTATTAGGTAGGTGTAGTATACTCTAAAGCACTAGCATATTGCATACTTTAGTGATACTAATTTTGTCCCATAATTTGAGATCTTGTGTCAAAAATATCAATATATAGCTACTTTTTTATGGGTTCCCAAGTTGCATATGCTATATAAAGTTTAAGGGGTTCAAGTCAAGAAATACAAATTTACATTCATTCTTGGTTGCATATGTAACTTATTGATATCATCTTATAAGACTTTTGTAGATATTTAATATCAACACACAATACATTTAATACTAAGTTTAGATCTAAAATATGCTTGAGATTTATTTCGACATCTACAAGGACATTGATGCATATTCATAGAGTCTTCTCATTATTTTTATTATATAATATTAAATTAAACATATCAAGAAGATAAAACAAAAAAATACTACATATTGCAACATCTTAGTGAAGTAAAATTATAATAGTGGATTATAGTTGCCACCATTTGTATTATAAAATTACTTCATAATATATATGTAATATTTTTCAACAAATACTTTTTTCTCTATTCAACAATACCTTATATACTAAAGTTTAAATTATAATTAAGATTTAAATAGAATAGAATTCAAACCAATTAAAGATATTAATCATATGTAATAGACAACAATTTATGTCAAGAATTTGGCAATCCTTTAATAAATGTAAAAGATATGATTAGATAAACTGATTAAGATAAACTATTACTTAATATGTATACTACAAATATATCTTCTACATATAAAAAATTTAAAATATCTAAAATATTCATCATAATAATATACACATAAAAATATTGAGATCTGTATTAAAAAGATAATTACTTTATAATTTTCTTAATATAATATTAATATATTAATTAAATAATAAATTACATACATGAAGTTTTTTGTAAAAGTATTTCATCAATCTTCAGCAAAGAATCATTTTTAAACAAAATTAACTGCACATGAAGTGGGCAGCCTGCACATTCTTCTTTTCATAATTTTTATATCGTATGCAAGAATTTGAAATTGTTTATCGACATTTTTACCGAGCTAGTTGAAGCCGTAGGTGACGAGATAACAGATGTTTTCTGCTAAACTTGGGGCTGAGAAAAATAATACAGAGCTTCTCATCAAACGTGGCGCCCAAAAAAATTAAAATGGGAAAAAAATAGCTCCAATATTACGGAAACGCTATACTGCCAGTCATCTTCAAGATTTGATTTTTCCACCAAAAACTTCATGGAAACTACGCTGCAGAAATAATGTAGTGATTAAGATTTTCTTTTATTTTTTGTTTTTTTGAAATTACACCAAATGGAGACCATATTAATTGAGAGTGGCAGCGTCCACTCTCTCCACTCTGACCCAGCGCCACTTGGCAGCTAAATTATAGTCACTCCCCGTTAAAATAGCTTCCCAATTCGGGAAATTGGAATCCTTCCCATATTTCTGCGTTTTTAATTTTTATTTTAGTGTTTTTTCTCCTTCCTTGGCCTTTTTATCTGATTTTTCTCGAATCTTTCTTCTTGGTGTGTATGGATCTGCTATTTCCAAGAATTATGACATGGATTAGCTTTTAAACTTGTGCTTTTGTAAACCTGTTTTAGGTTTTCTTCGGTGGTATTTTTAATTTAAATACCAACACTTTTTTTTGCATAGCAAGATCAAGAAACAGCTCTCTACATCTTCTTTGAAGATATCATGAAGGTTCCTTGAACTTGTGTTGTTTGAAGCTTCCTTGCAGAGGAGATTTTGCTTGGGGTATGGAGGAGGACTATAAAAGGAAAGATAGCTGTATGTATCCTGGGTAATCTCGGGTATTTAGAGCATTTGCCAGCCCTTGTAGATCTGAATATCTTAATATGGCTGAAAAGATTTGGGTATGTAACATGTACTTATTTTTAATATTTCTGTTTTGATTGCTTGTAGGATTCTGTTATAGAAGCTAGGGATTGGAGGAGATGGCAGAGAGAGACAGGATGAGTAGTAACCATTGTTTTGACAGTGACAAAAATTGGTCCCTTACATCCTCGTTGCAGCTGTCTCCTCCTCTAATATGGAACAACACTTTGGCATCTGCAGATTGGAAATTGTTTCACAGTTTTCCTGAATACGATACTTTGTCTAGGTCGGCCTCTGGATCACAGCTTCACTCACTGAACAATGTCCCAAATCTGGCAATGCCTCTTTCATCTTCCTCTACTGGTGATTTGCCCTCTCTTCAGATGAAGGAAGAAGAAAATACACTGGCCATTTGTTTTCCAAATGAGTTGCCATTGAATTTTCACATAGGAGGATTCACTGAAACTTTGCGAAGTGCTGCCAGTGTGAGAGCCAACCGAAAGAGAAGACTGGCCAGGCAGAGGAGAATGGGTAGTATGACTATGGAAATAAATTTGCACCAGAACTTCCTTCAGCAATCTCATTCTTTGGCTAACATAGAAGAATCTCAATCCACTGTGCTCCGTCATAAGCCTAGAGGTCGAGGTTACAATGACAACAATGTAGATCTGCAGGAAAATGATCAGGTGGGTATGCTGGATTATTTCACTTTAATGTAATTTTTTTTGTTTTTTTGCTACTGAGAATGCTAATGTATGGAAAATTTGAAGATGGTAAGGTGGGTGGGAAGAAAATGCTATGGTTTAAAGCCTTGATATCCATTCTTTTCAATCCGCATCTTTGCAGGAGATGGTGAAAAAGGATCTCAAGTTTCTTCTCCAGAAGGAGCTCCGAAATAGTGATGTAGGGTCTCTTGGAAGAATTGTGCTTCCAAAAGTGAGTGCAAGTTTTTTCTGGAAAAATATTTTTTTAACATTTTTCTTGTGATCTCTGTCATTTAGAATGACAAAGTTGCAGTATATGTGTTCTATTAATGTTTTATTTAATGGAAGAAGATATCTAGGTTTTCGTTTTGGTTTGAGGAGAATTAAATAACACTGCAATATTTTTCTAAATGGGAAATTTTCAGAAAGAAGCTGAAGCCCATCTTCCCACACTTTCTCGGGAAGGAATGCTTCTATCAATGGAGGATATTGATGGCTCAAAAACATGGAACTTCAAATACAGGTTTTATCAAAACCCATTTTGATAGTGAAACCCTAAATATTTTTTCAGTGTTATTTGCATTTCCTTGAAGTGCATCGAATCTTGTACTATATCAATGAATTAAAACAGTGCTACTTCTTTCTAGGTTTTGGCCGAACAACAAAAGCAGAATGTACATCTTGGAGAACACAGGTGTGTGCATATATAATGTTTCTGTGTTATCCTTTACTGTTGTCATTTAAACATAAATATAAATCTAATATTTTTGCAGGAGACTTTGTGAAATCACATGATCTTACTCGTGGAGACTTTATAATGGTTTACAAAGATGCTGCTAGAGGAAAATATGTAAGAAATTTTTGGGTTGACATTACTGTAAAATGTTTTCATCCGTTATCAAAGAATATGCATAGAAATTCATGGTAAGCACACTGTGGAATGTTTTCTGTAATAGGTAATAAGAGGAAAGAAAACTGGAACAAGTCAAGAAACCTCAGGCAATTCTGGTGAAAGAAACACTATCTGCTCATCCTCAAATGCAGTAGAAGATGGTAATGTTAAATCTGTCAATGAAAATGGCAATGAGGTGAGCAGCAATGTTAACAATGTGTCTCAAACAACAGTGGAAAGTGAATACCTGGGTTCTATTGTGGAGGATATATTCTATAAAGATTTTGCAATAGATTTTGCTGCTGGCATACCCTATTCTCCTAAACTGGAATCCATTCCAAGTTTTGGCTCTGATGAAATGTCCATTGAAGAATTTTGGAATAATTAATTGCCAATGCAATAGAGTTATCACTTTGATGGAATCAGACAAAGAGAACATATATTTTGTTGCTGAATTCCAAGGGAGTGCCATTTAAGTTGGGCTGGAATGTCATCATGATATCACTTTGGAGAATTCAAGATTGATATTGTATTCTAACGGCCAGTTTAGAGGAGATATTTCCTCAATTTCTTTTGCAGCTTATCAATTTTGTCAAGGAAAAACATAGCATTTTTCCTTTCTAAATTTATCCTTTGCCGGCTACTGATATTTGGTTTAATTACCACTTTTGCTGTGAAATTCCTTCCTCAAAGTATTTTAGAGCTCTTTGTCAGCCCAGGTTCGAACCTCAGACTATTTATACTGCTGTACTGTTGGTTACTGTTCAAAATTGTGAATATAACTTAACTTATCTAATTGTGAAAATATTTTAGATTTTCAGTCTCGCCATAACATTTTGTTATGTTTTTAGATTTGAGATATAACTTCATAATGTTTTACTGCTGTACTGTTGGTTACTGTTCTACATTATGAATAGAACTTAACTTATCTAATTGTCAAGAATAAATCGGCTTGACATTGTTGGAAGTGACCAAATTCACTTCAATTTATATTGCATGTTCTTGGTTCAAGTAAACATAAAACCTTCAGGGAAATTACAGTCAGTTTCGTAGTAGGAGTACTGAATTTTTTTGAAGTAGGTCTGATTGTAATATAGTATTTGTGGTGCAGCTTGATCATTTGGAAGATACAAATTGTGGTCCGAAAAAAAAATTCTGACTGGTTGGATACATTTGACGAGTAAGCTGGAAATTCTCTAAATTATTTCAAACCGGTAGAAATTTAGCTTGGGAAAACCAAAATGATGACGCAAAAAGTCCCTATTTAAATAACTGCATGTTGAATTAAAAGAACATTTTTCTGCAATAATTAGATATTTTTTTCCCCTTTGGTGAGGATATGGTATCCTGTTGAGAAACGGGTCTAAACCTTTGTGGTCTCTGTTGGCGGATGTTTTTGTTAAACTTAGAGTGCTATGGAAGATAGAATTGTAGACTTGTAGTTGTTTAATGGGATTAAAGTTTGAATTTGGGAGACTGGCCATCAGTTGATGAGATTTTAGCCTTGAAAAGGCTAGTGTTTGATGAGATTAATGGTGAAATACGAGAGTAGAGTGAGATGAGGTCATGTGGTAAAAGCATCCAGGCATTCATAACCAAATTCCAGGTTCAAATCCAATGAGACAGGGTACAGTGTTTCAAATTGCTGAAGTTCAACTCAAAAAGTAACAAGCATTTGGGTGTTGGAGTAAACCACTTAGTAGCTTTGAGGTAGAGGACTTGCTTGGGGTTTTCAACTGTGAAGTGTTAAGTCAAACATCACAATTATAAAACCCACACTGACCCATATAAGCCAATCTTGAAAACAGTGGAATGTGAGTTATAACTGAGACAAATATCTTGAAATGGACATACCAGTGTGAACATACTGTTACCCAGTAGGAGCATTTTGAGTAAGTCTAAATTTTAAAAACTAAAGTCTAAATCTCAAAAACACCATTTGTTTATAGCTCATAGCTTGACAATTGGATTGAAAAGCTGCAAACAGGCTCACTATCTAATATAGTACAAGACAGCCATGGACAGCTCTGAATCTCTGAACAATAGTTACTAACCTTGTTATCTTTGTTTTTTTTTTTTTTTTCTTTGTTTGTGGGGGGTTCATTATGGTGTCTTTTTGGAATTTAATCCCAGATAATGTGAATTTCAGATAGTGGAAGGAGGACACATTGGGAGGGGTTACAGGGGCCAACAAGGGTATTGGGTATGCAATTGTTCGTCAGTTGGCAAAGCATGGGATCCATGTCATATTAACAGCAAGAGATGAAGAGAGAGGTAAGGCTGCAAGCAAGAGTCTCAATGATGAAGGGTTTCATAACGTTGTGTTCCATCAGCTGGATGTGCAGGATGAGAGCAGCATCCAGGCGTTTGCCAGTTGCATTAAAGAGCACTATGGAAAGCTGGATATCCTGGTATTGTAGCAAATTCATATCCATTTAATTTGTTCTAACAATTTTAATTATAGGTATTTTTCCTCTTAAATTCATTTAGCTTTATAAGTATAACAGATTTTTGGATTTGATTGTGATTTGATATATATGCAATCTTGTAAATAATTTCAGTTCCAATTGATTTCCAGTCCCTGCAGGATCATACTACAATTTGGTGTTATTGATTCTAATAGGATGCAAAATGGGATTTTTCTTTTCTTTGTCAACTTGTGTGGGTTGAAGTGTGCACGGTGGGTTTTTTCTTTTCTTTGTCAACTTGTGTGGGTTGAAGTGTGCACGGTGGATCGTTAACCAATCAAACTTCAGATTTGGATACATCCTTGTACTATAAGTTACATCATCTGATTAATTTGGAAAGCACATTAACGAAAACATGTTTCAAAACTCACATTCTGATTTGCAATGGAAGACGAAGAAAGTTTGAATAATCATATTTTAGTCATGTACATGCCTGTTAAAGGTGGTCTCAGCCTTTGTAACGTATCATGCATTTTCTAATAAAGGTGATCTCAACCTCTGTACATTGTCTTTGGTTCAAGTCTGGTAAGTTGAGATTGATGGAAAAATTCTAGAAAATGGTTGCTTAGCAATTTAAACTGAAACTAACATGTCAGAATAAGCTACATTTCAAACTTCCAAGGCTTAATGGATGGGACTGGGACAATCTACTAAGAAAATTAAGCTACAAGACCAGCTTAAAGCTAATGTAACCCAGATGATGTCAATTGCCTTGGTCTATCTATTTGCTAAATATATCTGAGATCTTCCTCATATCTCATATGACAAGAAAAATCACTACTTTTTGTAATTCACCTTTGCCAAAAGTACTATTTTTTTTGTTCTTTAATAAAGCTTGAAATATCAATTGGTAAAAGGCAATGGAAATTCTCTTGTTTCTAAATTTTGAAATGTAGTTGGGATAATTTTTCCACAGCCCATGAAGAATAGAATGTATGTTTCTAGATTCAAAAAAGGTCATTAGAAACTTGCCCATAACGTTAACTTCAATACTTCTATGTCACAACCATAGATGCCACAAATGGAAAGCAACAAACTTCCTCCTCTTAGGGGGTACCTCCTGACCCCATGCAGCTGCTTAAGCATGTTTTCTGCTTAAATTTAAGCAGTTTAACCAGCTGGAATGTTCCCATGCCAAAAAAAAAATTACAGGAAAAGGATAATTTGGAATCTTTTTGAACAGCTGCTACTTAAAACTTGAAAATAAGCTGGGAAAAAAGAGGGGCCAGAAATAAGCAGCAACTGCATAATGTCACAAATGCCACATGGCTCCACAAATTTCTTTCCCTCTTTTTTAATATTTGCTTTTCATTTTTTTTTCAATTATATTTGCATAAATTATTATTAAATATTATAAATACAAATTTAAGTTGACCGCTTAAAAATAAGCAGCAAAATTAACTGTTCGTGGAGCCACCAGCTCCACAAATAATGCCAAAATAAGCAGCCGCATGGGGACCTGCCCTTAGTGGGTACAATAGCTTTTCCAAGGCACACTAACCATCAAGTTTTAGCAAACTCTGAATCAAACAGGAATTTCATTTTTGTATATAAGTTGAGATTCACAATACCCTGATGACAGATTCACTAGGACCAACTTCCATGTTGAAGATAGAACCTGAACGTTTAAAATAAAAGGTTGTCGGAGGATGTTTTACACTGAACAATTTATTTATTTTTCCTTAAAACAAATCTTTATCGTTTTCGGACAAATCCGCCTTAACTTTGAGCATCGATTACCAATTATGGCATTCTTAGATGATTTCATGAACAGTAAGTTTTGATTCTCTGTGCACATTCTTTGCAAACGCTGGTTCTCTTTTATAAGCTTATCATCAAGGTAACTTTCTTTTTTTGCCTGCAGCGAATTCAAATCTTACGCTTTGTGCCAAAACATAGAGTTCATTTTCTTGGAAATGAAAGTTTAAAATTTGTAACAGTTTGTATTTTTCTTAATGTTTGTTTGTAATCTCTTTTCTCCAATCGAATATGATTAGTTGTTATATTTTAATAAATTAATTTTCATATAATTAGAAATTTAATGCTAATGAATTGGAGGCTGATAAGACGATTGATATGACATGACATTTAATTAAAAATTAATTTATTAAAAATTTATTATTTTTTTTTGGTAATAAATATATTTGGTATGATTGATATTAGAAAAGATTAAATATGGATTTGAATTGTTCTACAAGATATAAAATAAGGGTTTAAGTTTTGGTGTGTCAAATAAATAACAAAATTAGTGTCCAACCAAATTAATGAAGTATGGTACTATATTATAAGGTTTTAAGAAAGTACAATGGAATCTATCACATACCTTCTACTTTCTAGATTATTTGGGCATGAGTGGCGTGAAGTCTTACAATTTTAATTTTTTAATCAATTATGATGTAGTCTCACTTCTTAAGTCTTACTAAAAAAATTCTTTTTTTTTTCTTTCTCCTTGAGCTCTTTCATCCTGATGATGGATAACAGAGTGTGATCCAAAACATTGATGCAAAAAAACTCACACAATCTAATGCAAAAACCGCTGCAACAACAATTGATACGGATTGTGGAAACTTGATATCATTAATGTATTCCTAGTCAATTTTTTGGGAAACATTACATTTGTTATGTAGATCATATTTTAGTAGTAGTTTCCATCACAATCAGCTAAGACGCTAGGCAAGACATTGGTCCTTTTTAAGCTACATGTTATCCCTTTCATTAGGACACCAATATTTCCTCGTGTTGGGTAACATAGTGAAGGAAGAAGTAGCCATCCACCATAAGCTTGGATGTGCTTACCCAACCCCAACAATATCCTTTGATCATTACTAGATTTTGTAAAAGATTTAGTACACACCTACCAAGCATCTCTTGAACTACCACCCTTGACAATCACAACAAGTAGAAAAGTACAAATGCTTTCAAGGGGGAAATAATATTGGTTGTTTGTTCGAGCCTCTAACCACCTACTCATGCATCATTTTAGCCACAGATTCAATATCTCTAGTAGATCATCAACCAAGTGTTGCAGTCCTTTAATAGATGTCCCTTCTCTCTCTTTTTATTTCTTCATTCTTTATAAATTTTCTTCCATTCCCTTCATTTCGAGTGCACAAGGATTTCCCTTAATCTTTTTAAATATGGGCTTTTTGTCATGGTTTTTTAAACTCCATTTTATAAATATCATGCCCATGTCCTTTCCTAATTGGTAGTTTCCCATGTTGAGTTCTATAGTTGAATCGCAATGGAGAGTATATTGTGTAAAAATTCACATTGTACAAACCTCAAAGTGTTTAGATAGTCTCAAAGAGAAGTGTGTTATCATGAAAAGACGATTTTCCAAGGCACAAGTAAAAATTTCCTTTGGGCAGATTTTCAAATTTCTTATGTAGTTCTACAATTCTTACACACTTTCCCAACTCCTTTGAAAGTTTGATGGTTTTTGTTTTTTGGTGGGATTGTGGACTTTCCATGCAACTATGCAAGTGTTTGCACACTTGCAAGTTTTATTCAAGTGTCTACCTATTATTTATAAAATAGGATTATAGACTTTCCTCGTAGGTTAATAGTCATTGTAAATTTTATTCATCTCTTCAAAAATCTACTTAGCCCTTCTATGGTACACCACTAATCGTATAGTCCATATTAGGTTACGAGTAGTAATCTTGTGGCTACCTTAACTCTTAAATAAGTTGTATCATCATTATTATAATCATATACATGCATTCAAGTTCTTCCAAGGGTTATATTTAAGTATCTAAGTCCGCCTAGGTGGTAGCCAAGTCATAATTAGGTATATATATGAGCTATTGGCCAATTGTTATGATCATATTGAGTAATATTTCTAATTAAAGACTATTGTAGGTACCCCCCTTCAAGTGGTATATTAATATCAATTATGTGTAGCATATTTCATATTGTATTCCTCTATTGTGCAAGTTACTTCATTACACTTGTGGTATCAAATTATGATTTTGGCATCATGAAGGAAAGACATTTTTTTCTTTTGGAGGTAATTTTGAGAAGCACTTATCTCTCTAATTTTGGAGATTTTTTTTCCTTTTTTTTAAAAAGATTTATTGAAGATACTAAAATATAAATTTTAAGGAAATTGGAGTAAAATTCAAGAAGTTATTACATAATTCAAGTTACATTAGGGTTTCCGCTTAATTCAATCCCAAAGTTGAAAACCAATGAATATTTTTTCTAATCTCTAGAGTGGTTATCAAGAATATATTTATCATAATACAATCTAAATTAGAGGCCATTTAGAGTAGAATTCAAGGATTTATTATTAAATTAGAGTTTCCACCAAATTTGCTCCCAAGGCTCCAAATTAGTTGATTTCTTGGAGATTTATTTTTATAAAGTGAGTTCTAGGCCCTGGTAAGTTACAAAAAATTTTAAAGATTAATTTGATTTATTGTGTCTTTTATTGTAAAACTATTTTGTTTTAACGTGACATGGTCTTTCACAAGAGTTAAAAATAATACTCTTAGGACTCATGATAAAGATAATACATTGTTTGAAGAGATGGATTCCACACCCAAGAATGAAGAAACCAATAAGATGAAGGCAGATATTGAAAAATTGCAAGAAAGACTAGATAGCATACAAGGAGATATATCTGACATCATAGCACATTGGCTAATATCAACACTTATCCATAATCAATGAAGACCATCAGCAATTTTTTCAAAAAGGTGGATCCTCCAAGTCAAATAATCTAGGTCAAAATGCTAACACTCCTATGGGATGTGAGAACCTATTACCAAAGAAGAACGTGTAAGAGAAAGAAGCATAAGAAGTAGTAGTTTCACCTTTTCCTCGAAGGCATGCCAAAAATTTATAGAAATATAAAACATTCATCACCAAGATGTACCCTCTAGTATCAATGAGAATAAGTAAAAATAACAAAAAATAATGAAGATGCAAGTGGATCAATACAAAATCTTAACATAGATAGTGGTACCTAAGCTAGATGTAGAGGGAAGACTCACCTTATATAGCTTAATTTAATTTTCTTGACACAAACAAATAAGTTGAAGGCTAGGAAAATCACAAAGTAGCTCAACTAATGGAAGTATTTACTAGACAAAGATACCACATGGGAAGATGAATGTTTTAATCAAAAGCCTCAACAATTTATTAACACTGAGGATAACACTTTTGTAAAGAGGGGGACATGATACATCCGAGGGACATGATACATCCCTAAACCTATAATGTGTATTGGATTATGAGTATCCATTATGTCATTACCTTAACTCTTAAACAAGTTATATAATCATATATAGGTAGTTAGGTCATCCTAGGGGTTATAGTTAAGTATCTAAGTTGGTCTAGATGACAACCAAAGGCATAATTAGGTATATATATAGGAGCTAACTTGGCCATTTATTATGATCATATTTATTTTTTCTTATTAAATACTATTGGAGGTGTCCCCCCTTGAAGTAGATTAGGAGGTTTGCCCTTAAAATGGCATATTAATATCAATTATTTGCAACATATTTATATTATTATTTTTTTTGTGTAAGTTGTTTCATTATATTTTACAATGGAAATCCAAAATCTTTACTCATCCTAGTAATATTTGTATTCTTACTCTATGATTCCACAAGTCCACACATCATTTAGAAATAATGCATGAGTATACAAAATATACACATAAGACTTCTAAAGCTTTCAAATGATATTTCTACTTCCAACACCCATAGTTCTATCAATTAGTGTTTGAAGCACAAAAGTATAATAGCATAGAAGTTGCAAAGTTTTCTTGTCTTTCTACTTCTCATTTTCTCATGCCAAGCTTATTGGAGAAATTTTTTTTTTTTAAATATTTTCAAATTACATGTACTTTCTTCCTCATTCTATAATCCTTTAGATTCCCATGCTTATAGAACTAGAGATCTCCCTCACAAGTTGTGCATTCACAACCCTTAATCCTATAAATTGTTGCAAAAAGTGTGAATCCCAAAAAGCTTTAAATATGCACGTGTGAACATAGCTTTTGCAAAGCTACCTTCTTGCTTTATTTTTAAACATGTTCACACTTTTCTATAATTATAAAATGCCTCCTCAACTCCAATAGATCTCATTCCTTTAGTGAATATATCATATTGCCCAATAAATTCTCTTATGGAAGATTCATGCTTGTACATACATGAATTAATCCATTTGAAGAAAAGGACACAATATTTGTATGCTATAAGTTTTATCGATGTAATTTTTTTGTCTCATTCATCATTCTTCACTTGCAAGTAACCCTAGCCTTTCATATCCTTCCATTTTCTACTTGTTTCCTTATGAATTTGAAATGAACATGCTCAATATATTTATATTTAAGGTTTGAAGGATTTGTCTAATCACTATTGTTACACTTCGTTTCTCAGTTACCAGGTTAATTTTACCTTCATGGGTAAAAATGATGATAAATGTAAATTGTGACTTAGATATGTTAAATAGGTGAATGAAATACTAAACCATGCATTAAGATGTTATTGCTTTTAAAGATATGATTATGTTTTATACTAATAGAAAATGTGATGAATGAATAAAGATGTGTAGCAATATGATTGCTTTAATGCTTTGATGATGCAAATGAATTTCATGTGAACGGCTAACTACAGGTTCATGATGCACTAAGTTGGATGCAGGAAGGAATCGGGCCCTCAGGTAAGAGAGGGGGAGTATCACTCACAAGAGGAGCTTGGTCTAGTAACCCTTAATGAGCCTAATTGAGCATACACACACCCACATATTAGTTGGTCAAGTTGAGTCGAGTTAGTTCGTGAAGCGGGTATGTAATCCATGGTCACAGTCTTGGGATAATTGGAATAATTGCCTGATCGTCTTTGATTATTATGGTTGTTTCTTTTGGTTCATGACTAGATCTTTGTTTTGAGTTTATGATCATCTTTGTGAAATCATGCTTATACATTTATCGATACATGCGTACATCAAATGTATGTATATATATGTAGATATATGTGTGTGTGTGTATATATATATACACTTAATGTATATGCCTATCGATGAAAATATGTATGTATTTATGTTTAATAAAAGATAGTAAATATGATATATATATATATATATGAATATGTGTATGTATCGATAGTATATACATATGTATAGACATATATAATAACATACATAAATATATGTGTATATATACTTGTTTATATATATTTAAATGGTGAATAATGATTTGATAAACATGATATATATATATATATATAGTGTAACAAAGGAGGTTATTTTATATACATATTAATAAAATATATATATCGACATACATGTAAAAGTATTTTGTGATGTTTTAAAATAAGCTTGGGCACCTAAATAGCCCAAACCATATAATGGTAAAACAGATGTTTGAAAACCAAACTATATGTAGCACGTAATCACACACACACACATATATATATATAACACATCTGAAAGGAAGAAAACACAAAGTATAAGGTATTGTTTGAATGCAAATAGAGTGATATATATTTTGAACAAGTTGAGCACTTAAAAGATGCGCTAGAATAAAGTAATACATTTAATTTAAAGTTGCTACAATAATGGAAACCCACATGCATATAGGTAAGAATGAAATAAGTCAAAGAGACTTATGTGCAGTTGGCTAGCGCATGAGTAAAGGTAAATAGTGTTTAAACGTTGCAAAGTGAAAATGAATGCAGATTCAATATTGTTGACTTAGTCTTAATTGCACATAAATAAAGGGCGCTAAAAGTCTGAAGGTGGTGCAAAAATCTGTAGAAATTGGAAACCATTAGAAGTCTAAAACCTACGTCATATCCAGGTAAAGCCATGTGATAAGCATGAAACTCAGTCAAATAAAAGATGGCAGAAATTTTTTAGGGTAGTCGACTTGCAAATCAAATAGGAAACATGTAGTAATGCGTCGTTGTGCCTTGACTCGGTAAGAGAGTCATGTTGTCACAAGAATGCAGTCAACTCATCCATTCTATGAAATTGGAAATAAGAGGACTGTTATGTGTTGCAATCCGAAAGTTTAAATCAGCCACATATCAGCTGAGTCGATGCATTTTAGTTGGTTGTTAGAGTGGTGGCGGATTTAATAGCTTATTTGTAGCATTAAGATGCTCATATTTTAGTATAAATAGAGGTGTTCTCTCTACCATTTGCTACATTTTTCATTTTGATTTCTCCATTGTTATCTTGCTGTATTTTTTGTGCAAGCAATATTTTGAGAGTTTTAGTGAGAGAGAGAGAGATTTGTTTGTGAGTTACGTTTTGTTGAGAGTTATTGAGAGGAGGATAGAGGTTGGAGATTAGTTGAACATTGAAGAAGTAGCATTCGTGGTTGTGGATATTGAGGTTGGAAAGCAGCATCATCAGTTGGAATTTTAGATCCAAGCATGTTGATTTCTATTCCTCTATTATTTATATATGAAAGGTTATTGGATTGTAAATGCCTTTGTTTGGGAAAGATTATTTTCGGAATGCATGATATGCTTGTTCTTATGAACTTAGTTATTTCCTTGTTGGAATAATATTGTGTGATTCTTGATTGAGTCTTGAATTATTGAAACCCTCTTATTTGGGAATACATTATATTATGTTGAAGTATGTGTGGCTTAAATGCTATTAGAACTATACTTAGTTTGCTAAGACTATATGGATATTGCATGAAAAGTGAAATGTGGAATATGTTGCTATCTTGATATGTTAGCTTATGATTCTAAGTAAACCATTGTGGATAAGGAGGTTAGTAATACAACGGGAATGATGGCATGATAGAAATGACATCATTGATAGGTTGTGGTATTATGCAAAACATGTGGATAGCCTATACTTGATTGATTACTTATATCTCCTTGGAAGTAGGAAGAGAGTCTTTTCCCTAGGGTTAGGGTGTATACTTGATTGTTATATCAATATTCAACATTAGGGTTGAAAAATGTACTTTTTGATTATGTTATTTTCTTATTTTTTGATTAAGAGTCTATTCCTATTCATGGAATTCAAGAAGAGGACTCATGTACCGACAACGCAAAGTTGTATTGAGAAGAGGACTTGTAGGTGCAAAAGCACAAACTCTTTTCAGGCTAATGTCCTCCAGATTATATACAAATGTAGTGAACATTGTAAACATGTGAATATTTGAGGTTTATTGAAAGAGAGGTTTTATGATCTTTTTATGATCAATCGATCGTTACATCACTTTTGATTGAAACCCTAGGTTGGGAATAACCTATTTGGTTGGGTTGTTTACTTGATTATTGAATGAATCAAATAGGATGAGGTTAACCTATATGATTCGATTGATCATTTGATTGAGATTATACTTTGCTTGAAGTCATTTATTATTGAGATCATACTTTTGAATTGAAGTCATTTATTGATGAGATCATACCTTTTGAAATGGAGTCATTAATATTATGACATTATGATTACCCGAATGGTTAATTAGGTTATTCTTGGGTTTAGATAATCCATGGGAAAGGGAATAACCTAGTTGGTCACTTATTATGTGTGCATGTATGGTTAACATGGTTATACCTGGGGTTAGAGAAATCCATGAGAAAAGGTGTAACCTAGTTAGTCAAGTTTGTTATAACATGGTTGTACCTAGGGTTAGATAAATCCATAGGAAAGGGTGTAACCTAGTTATTTAGTTTGTCAAGTCTTGGTTATTCCTAGGGTTGAGATAATCCACAGGAAAGGGAGTAACCTTGATGGACAGTTTATTATGTCATCACCATAGAGTGAATGTATGTTATGTTTATGGTCAATACCAAATCGAGCTAAAAAGTGGGTCGACGGGTGACTTGCGCTCAAAGTACTGGGTGTTGTATTATTTGGCAAAAGTAATGTAAGTTGCCACTATTTACACTATCAATTCACTATGATCCATGATTGCATTCTAGGCAGGGAATTCATACATGTATGTCGAAACCTATATATGGTAGCTCTAGATATTTAGGACACAACACTATGCTCAGGAAGGCCAAGATTATGGGGTTACCAAACCAATCTCTTCGTCGAAGGGTAGGGCCATCTTACCAATTAGGTAGATGTGTGGGGGACCGTAGTAAGTCTATGGTTGGCGGAAAAGCGCTTGAGTGATGCTCTTCCTCATACAGTTGGCGGTCAGGATTTGAGGATGTACGCGCCAATATTGGCGACAACTAGAATGTTTACACTAGTAATGGGGACACCTAGAATGTATGCACCAATGTTGGGGACATCTAGGATGTATGCCCAAGTAGGGACATTTGGACCATTTGTATCTCTATTTCATTAAGCTCATGGAAGCTATGTATGTAAACATGTATCTCTATTCTTATTGAGAAATTTTAAATTGGAAAAATATTATCATTACATGGGATTATGTAATAGATAATCATTACTTGGGAATTATGTTACAATGCACTTTGTGAAAATGCAATGGAAACTTGAAATGGGATTATTTTTGAAATGCAGTGGGAGTTTGGAATGGGTTTATTCCAAATGTGCATCTTATTATTGAATTATAAAAGAAAAAAAAAATATTGCTATATTTGCAAGCATATGTTATTCACATGTGGGTGAAAACATGGTAAATTATTTGGGTTAAACGTCGGGCATGTTACACGTGGTATCAAAGCTACCAGGTCTAGCACCGGAACCTATGAGCTCATTACATAAGTATTACGTAACATTATCAGTGGATAATGGTTGAAAAGTTCTTATGCCAGGATGGAAAGGGGAAAAGAACAAGGGAAACAAAAAGGAAGTTAATTTTCCTAAAAAACTTGTCTAAATTTGGGACTAGGAAAGAATCGTCCCCGAAGTTAAAAACTCCTAAACCAACAACTCATTGAGAAACACCTTTGGATTGCGGAAGATATGTAATAAGATTCAATAGGAAGGTTATGGGGATTGACAATGAATACCTTCATCCTACAAAATTGTTGAAATAACTATGAGGGTGAGTGAACCCTCATTTTAATAGCAACCTGTAGTTGCAAGGAGTCAAGGATTTTGGATTAAATAAGGATACTATGAATCAATGAATATGGATTATGTCTATTTGTACGAATGCTTAGGTTGGAGAAACTAATTGTAAACTTTTGTTGAAGTAGAGAGTCGTTTCATTTTGTGAATCAAAATCAACGAGAGAGGTATCTAGGAGATAGGATAACGTTCTAAGAATCTCAACTCAAACAAGGTTGAAATCTTGCAATGATAATTGGAATCAAGAGTGAAATTTGATACCTTAGAATAAAGGGTAGAGACTAGAATGGACAGAAAAAGAAGCAACCTACGAAGAATAAGAGTGAAAAAGAACCCATCAACTAGAAGGGCATGAGCAATTTGGAGCTCTGAATTGAAAATGGGAAAAAGAAACTGAACAACCTTAGAGCATATAAGGTTATAAGAAAATGAAATTACTAAGAATTGGACAAAATTACTTAGAAAGATGATTGCAAGGTAAAATCTTGAAAAGTAAATCAAACAATTTGGACAAAGGGCTCAGTTAGAGCATAGTTTGGTTAAAGTTCAAATTGAACTTAACAATTTTTCTACGAAATTAAACTTATGTTGAGTCCCCTAAATGATCATTTGAAGATTTTCCAATGGGAAATTGGATATGGAAGGAGACTATGTTGTTAAATCAAAAGAATAATTTGGAAACAACTCACAAAGGTGAAAACACAATTGACATAGGGATCCTCAGGCAAGCTCATTTGACACATCAACTAATGGGGCTTGTCAAATGTGGGATATTCTTCTACTATGGTTAAAATGCCATTAGTGTACATGGAACAGAGAATTGGGATAAAATACTATAGTATCTCTTAGCTGGCAAAATTGTTGATTATTCATTAGATATCATTACTGTAGATCCAACTGTTGATTCTAAGAGATTGAAGGCAATGATGAATCCAATTTTGGAAACAAAAAATGCATTTAAGGAATACCGTGAAGGGTAAGTAAGGTGAATAACAAACATTCAACTATGGAGGACCAACAATAAGGAATGTTAAATCAATTCGATCAATTTGGAGAAAATGGATAATTATTAAGAGTTCAACTTTAAGATGATCTAATGTCTTGGAAATGCTAAGGGGTAAAGAAGGAAAGTAGATGGACTTCAATAAGTACCCTATTCAACGTTTAATGACGTATTTTCAATCTGGAAGAACTTTTGACTTCTCTATAAGTTACGATTCAAAAAAAATCCTATATCCGAAGTTTTGAACTCCATGACCACAACAAGGTTGTTGAAAGTGAAAGTTAAGGTATTGGAACTAATAGTGAAAGATTTGGAATGGTCAAGTAAAGTTAGAGGCTTTTGACCAATAAATGAGAGGGAAATATTTACCATTCAATTCTTTACATTTTTGTTTCGAAAGATCAATTGTTATTATTAACGATGCTTTAGAAAAGGATAAGCATTATGCTCAATCATGAAAGGCAAGATTATCGCCTATGGAATCGGAAAGGGAAGATTTATGTACTTGTGATTTTGAGTTATCAAGAAACATTCATACTTGGTAACTAGGTATGCATTAATTGTTGGATATCTTTTGAAAGATAATATCAAACCAACATGATCTAACAGGAATTGTTACTGAACCAAGTTTGATGCTCATCAAAAACAATAGATTGAGCTAAAAATCAGACTATGACTATGAAAAATGATTAAAGGACAAAAGAAATCCAAGGTATGTATGCCTAGGATGAAGGAGTTATAACTCCTCAATAATATCTAATCATTATATTTTGAGAATAAAATGTGGTATAAGTCCTAGAAAGATGTTTCATTAATTGGAATGGACTATTATGAATCAGAGAAAGAACCTGCGTACCAAAATCTGGGAGATTAAAGAATGAAATGAGGTAAATTGATGTCATATTCAGGGCACACTAGAATGACAAAATTATTTGACTAATGTGGAACCACTATAATCTGGAAGGAAAGAAAGTAAGATGCTACAAGGTATGTAGCAAGTTGTTCAGTATGCCAAAGGGTGAAGATAGGATATCATCACTAGCAGGACTTGTATGCTCTCATGAAATTCTAGAGAGGAAGTGGCAAATCATTAGAAAAGTATTGATCTTTCTATGTCGATCGAATTGGCATAATGTTATGGTGGAAAGACTCACCATGGTAACCAATTTCTAATTGGAAAATTTAATTTATAGGATATTTGTCCTAAACATCAAATCTGTGTAAAGAAATTGCTTAATGTTCCTGAGGTTATCTCAAATAGGGACACGCAAGTAATGTTAAGGTTTTGTATAAGCCATGATCACCTTGTTGAAAACTTCAATTCAATGTATTCTCAACTTATTTCTTTGAGTCAGCCAATCAGGCAAAAGGGATAAACCAAATCTTGGAAGATTTGTGGAATACTATCATTGCAATAAACTTCTGTCATTAAAATTTGATCCATTGAAACATTATATGAGAAGAAGGATTGAATTCCTATAAGCTGGGAGAAGCTAGGAAATAGGATAAACCTTAGACCGACAATGTTGTCATAAATGGAAAAAATAGATCAAAATGATCAAAGAAAACTTTGTTGATACAAAGCTTGGACTAAGAAGAAGCACTATTAAGCTCAGGATTGACAAGTGTCTAAGGGAACTATTATGCTCAAGATGGATAGTAGTCAAGAGCAGTATTATTATGCTTAAGGTAAATATTGGTGTTAGTGATGGACGGTCTTAGCTTCTGAGTTATTTGATGGTGTAAAAACCAAAGGCAAGGATGGGACCCACGGTGTAGTGTGCAATACCCCAACATTCCTTTTCTATTTGGGTTACGCTAAGCATAATTGTGTTAGTATATGAAAACATGTTCTCCAATCACTATGGTATATGTGTCATATAGGATACGATCACTATTGTACTTATGATGTACATATGAGTTAATGTGATTATAAGGTATAGTTCTCTGGAGAGAAAGTAGCTTGAAGCACATAAGTTCTTCCAAAACGTTAGTAGAGTCACTCAGTGTAAGGTCCAAGAAGGACGAGATTGCAAAGGATCATGCTATGAGGGAAGATTATTTGGATATTTATGATAATTTACTTATTTGGATATTTATGATAATTTACTTATTTCATGCATGATTTGGAAAATGGAAAGTAAAACCTGTATTTGACTTCATTTGTATGTTTTGGTACTTTAAATCATCGGGGGCGATGATTCACAAGGGGGGAAATATGTTACACCCCGTTTCTCAATTACCAGGTTACTTTTACCTTCATGGGTAAAAATGATGATAAATGTAAATTGTGATTTAAATATGTTAAATAGGTTAATGAAATACTAAAATATGCATTAAGATGTTTTTGATTAAATAAGAAAGGTTAGGGCCCTGATCCCATACAAGAACAACAAAAATGTCCAGTACAACAATAGCCATACAAGAATAGCAAAACAGAGGAGACAACAAAACAAGAAACAACACTACATCTCCTCACCAAAACCATAGAGAACAAGCATCAACCTATTCCTAAAGAATCAAAATAGATAACCCTATCCAAGTACCAATATAAATTTAACCATACCATACTATCATTAACCCAGATATTATCATAAGGCAGGCAAAGCCTGCCATAAGTTCCCAAAAGGCGTATAACCATCAAAACAAAGATTAACAATATATAAATGCAGTTCGGGCTTTCCAAGCCAATAAAAAGGAACAAAACTAAACATAAAACAATTTCTCTACTACTTTTTATCTCTTATCTCCATCGTCTTGGACTGATCAGCTTCATCCCTTCTTCCTTTTTTTTCTCTACTACTTTTTGATCTTTCTCTACCTCGATATGGTACCCATCATAGCTCTTTTCATTACACCGTCCATCACTCTACCAAAATTCTTGATGACCTTCTCCATAGTATGGAACCTATTTGAATTTTCTTCTTTCTGCAACATTCTTTCAACTTGCTCCATCCTCGCTTCAAGCATTTCCATTTTTGTCTTTCTTGTTTCAGTATTTTTTTCATTCAGACTCTTTGAATTGAGAGGGGTATTAGTAGTAATTTTGAGGGCTTCCAAATCAATTAGGGTTTCATTTATATTTCTCTTTTCTTCAACTATTCCAAGATTTGTCCCTTCATCCTCACCATGCTCCTCCTCATGTTGTGAATTGCCTTCTTCCTCTTCTTGGCTAGAATCCTCAATATCCTCGGACACTAAAATGTCTTCCTCAGTGAGTTCAGTTTCTTCAAAACTATCTGGGACATACTCCTCCTCAAAAGAGGATCATTCTCCTCCTTTGCAACTTTCTTCCCTTTCTTGTTCTCAAGTTCTAAAGGGGTCTCAGCCTTCCTATCTGCATAATTTTATTTTTTTTTACTTATTTGCTTACCTTTGGAAGCAGCAAGAGCAATACGGGTAGACCTACAACCAGCAGGGGTTGTGGAATTGCTTTCATCAGGGATCGTAATGGTTGGGGAATTAGAGCCTAGCTCTTTAATCACCACCTTTCTTTTCTTAATGACACCTAAAGAGAGGGGAGCAGTTTGCATTTTTCAGGAGTAATTTTGAGGAGTGTCGTCCATGAGGGGTCCACTTTTTTAGGGGGAGGTGTCTTGTGATTTTTTGTTTCTTTCTCAAGGGAGTGGGGTCGGCTTTCCAACAACTCGATTTTGATAGAGCTTTTAAGGGGCGGATTGCTCTCAAGCAAATTATGAAAGGCATTCTTTTGCGGGGTGGTGGCAAGGAAATATTTGCATATTGCCCTAATTAAACCTTGGTGCAAGGGTGGGTTGGTTCCATTAGTAAGGCTCTACTGTAACGATGAGAGGAGGAAAAAGGGCAGATTGATTTTCTCCAAATGTCGAATGTGGTTTAGGATAGGGAAATGGTATCCGTGCACCAGTTGATATCGAACCTCTAAAGTGAAATATTTCATAACAAAGAAACTTACAGCGCTTTTTTCTTAGCTTCAAAAAAATTGTCGATGTAGGTCTGGTAGTTCTCCATACTTTTTTTGGCAATTTTCTTTCCTTCATATTTGAGACCAACGGCTTTAGCTATCAATTTAGCATCCATAGTGAAATGAAGCTCACCCATGTTGACCTCTCTATCACTCCAAGAATTCACAAATTTATAGTTGAGCTCCTCACTATAACCCTCCATAGCTTTGAAGTATGGGGTAAAACCAACACGTTCAAAAAGGCTCCATAGCTTCAAAGTATGGGGTAAAACCAACGCACTCAAAAAGGCTCCATAGCTCCACATTTTGTTTCAAAGAGTCGTGTTTTCTCGGTCTTATTCTCTTTCTGGAGCCTCCCATTATTTCTTCACTAGTTAGGTAGTCCCTTGTGTAGAAGCAAATATTCATCTCTTAGACCCTTCTCATCCAAGACAGAAACCACTGGCAGTTCAAAATTTTCAGCGTTGATGGTAACTTGAGAACTTTTCATTTGGAACGATGATAACTCAAACCAATTAGAAATAGTTTTAAATAAAACTTGTTCACAAGGAGATAACTTGTGCATTTTGTTCTGTCCTTTGCTGGAAATAACAACACCCCCACCATTAAGAAGCATAATTAAGCTTTTTATTATTCTACACCATGCTATCGGAGTTGGCCCATACAGAAGTGTCATGTCGACAATCCCTTGAAATATTTTTAGTGGGTTGGGCAGATAAAATCATTGTTTGAACTTTGAAGTCTTTCAAACTCCTTTCCTTTTTTAATCCAACACGAGGCTTCTAAAAGATCTTTTCTTTTTATCTTATTACTTTTATACTTCTAAATATTTTTCATACTATTGCAATCATTAGAGTTCCTCAAATCCCTACTCTCCCAATTTCCCACAACCTTTCTGAGCAAGGTAATAAATAAATTGATAACTCCAAGAGCACTCCATCAAAACTTATTTACTTTGATCCTTGTAGGATTAATTAAAAATCTAGTTTTTTCTTCGCATATAATCTTTTTTATCTGACTTGGCAATTGGAAAAAATTCCAATAAGCCCACTCTGATTGTCTACAGAAAATATTCTCCATTGCATCAACTACCATGGTGCCTTCCCTATACACATGGCCAATTTTATACTACTAAAAGGTTTTTAACATTTTCTTACAATCATCCAAAATGTCTTTTACATCCCAAGGCACATCAATCATATTATTTAAATAATTCATTATTAGCTTAGAGTCTCCATCAACAAAAACTTTTGTGTAACCTTTGTCCTTCATATTCCCGCCCAGACTGCTTTAGACTTTGCCATATTATTTGTTGCTACTCCTAGGCCTCTGCTATATCCTTCAACAAAATTACCTTGATGATCTTTGATTATTCCTTCCGCTCCTGCCATACGCGGGTTACCCTTAGAGCAACCATCAAAATTGCATTTCATCCGCCCCAGATCCAGAGGTATCCAAATGGTATTTCATCTAAAAAGTTGTTTTGTCCAGTTGATATTAGTTAGGTCTTGTGAGATTCCCCATAATTGCTTAATTCGCAACTCTTTGTAGGAAGGCATTTTCTTGGAAGAGCATACTTGCAGCTATTAATATTTTCTTGTATCTGTTGTCTTATAGACATGCATAGCTCTTTACTATTCTTTATTGTATCCCTAAAAACTCTATTATTCCATTCTTTCCACAATCCCCAAGTGAGGAATGGGGTAACTTGCCTCCAGAGATCAATAATGATGTTATGAGAATAGGGACAAAAATTCCAAAAGTCTATAAACATCTTAATCGAAGAAGGAAAAACCCAATCAATTATCAGGTTTGTCATAAAGAAAGACCATACCTCCTATGAGTAGGGACATTGAATACCTCCTATGAGTAGGGACATTGAAATAGTAGGTGCATTATAGTTTCTTCAACTTCATTACATAGGTAACACTTATTGACCAAGTAGAAGCCTTTTTTTCTTCAGACTGTCAAGAGTGAGAATCTTTCCATGTGCCACTATCCACCAGAAGCAATTAACTTTAGGTATTAAGTTCTTATTCCAAACCATTTTCCAGTTAAAGTCCCCCCTTTGAATCAACGGATATTCCAAAAGCTCATACACAGATTTGACAGATATTTTCCTGGAAGGGTTTTTAGTCCATATCCACTTATCATCCCTATCCCTCGAGAAAAGATCGGGTTCACCAATTTGTTGCAGGAGAAGACACAAACCAGCCTCCCAATTATACTATCTACCCCCTCTAAGAACAACACTATTCATTTTTATTTTTATTTTAAATTAATCCCTTTAGGCCTCAATCCCTCCCAACTGATCTAATTAGTGACCTTTTTCCCAATAGCTCTTTTTATTTTGAATTTAATTTCCTAAAGGTTGTTGTTCAATGAAAAAGGAGCACAATTTGTCCAAGCATCTTCCCAGAAGTTTGCTCTTTGGTTATTCCCAATTCTCAATTTCACTCCTTGTTTTAGAGTTCCTCAAATCTTGATCAGGTTATTCCAAAAGACAGAGCCATAGGGAAGATCATCTTTCCTCAAGAAGCAACCTTGATCCTTGTTTCCTAAAAATTTTGGTCTAAGAATTTGAACCCAATCTTTAGCTCCTTCTAGAAGAAACTAGCCCATTTTAGCCACTAGAGCTTTATTAAAAAGTCTTATCCTTCATATACCCAAACCACCATCTCTCTTTGGGGTACAGACTCTATCCCATGCCACAAGAGCCAATATTTTTCTCCCCTCCACTCTAGACCATAGAAATATCCTTTGTATCATTTCTATCTTTTCAGCTATAAAGGTCAGGATGTTGAAGAGGGAGATATAGTAGACATCAAAAACCTAGATAAGGATATACTAGTGAATTATGGAGAATAGACATAAATATATATATTGGAATAAACAATGCCACAAAGGTAACATACCAATAACTAAATCCTTAGTCCTACAAAAGCAACACCAAAATTACTCCAAAGGTTTGAAACAAAATAACTAGAATGAACTAAGTTCTACTTTCATTAATTATGACTATTCAATCAACTAAATGTTCCTCTCATCACTCTAATCACAATCCCATCTTATCCTAATGACACTATATATGCTATAATAATGGTAACAAACGATTATTACAAACACACATCTCTTCTCGTACTAAGATCCAAAGAGAAGTATTGCATTATATTCCATCAAGTTAAGATTTCAAAAATTTCAATCAAATGTCATCACATTCCCAATATTCACATGATATCTCTATTCATATTATACACTTAAGGATTTCAATTCTTATTCAATTCATTCTTGTCCTTTTTAAAGGAAATAAAATGCCAAACTATTTTCTTTAATTAAATTTCTACTTTCTTTAATTAAATTTCTACTTTACCAATACAGAGATAAATTAAAATAACACTATCATTAGTTACAATTACTATCGATGAGGTTTTGGATATTAAACTATTGATTAAAGAGTGAGTTAAATGAAACTATTATAGATGGTAACTAATTGAAAATGGTAATCTTAGTAAAAAGGGGTGATATTAAGGATTATTTATGTAAAATACTAAATTAGAGGATGACTAAGACTTTAGTGACATCAATGTTAAGTTAACATAGATTCTATAAACTTTAAACCTAAGGCAACGTGGATTCTTCAAGTGCAACCAGTGGCAGCCATTTGTTCTAACAATGGCTGAGAAAGTAATAAAAATCACACAAGAACTTCTTAGTCTGTGGCTGCTTGCCCCAATAAAAGATGAAACATATAATTATTAAAAGTACTATTAAGTCTATTTTCGAAGTCTCCCAAGTAAGATAAGTTGTCATTTTTTATGAGTGTAATTCGTCTGAAATCTGGGAGAAATATTTGTGTGATATTACGACCAACTACTATGTTCATGCGTTTTGAGAGATGTGGAAAGGGATACCCATCAACATGTCAAGGATAGGCAATTTTGACAGATGCAATTGCTCTGGAAAACATGTATGCAAAGTGCGACAGTATAGACAAGGAACGCGAATTGCTGACAGAATGCCAGGGAAAGCTATGATTTTCAAGATATGCACAAAATGGCTGAGAAACTTTCAAGAAAATGGAAGCCAAATTCTGCAACCTTCTCCAGAATGGGAGCTTTGAAACAAGGTATAGACATCGATCAAAGCATACCGGAGAAAGGTTCTTTGTCAGATGTTGTAGTTGCAGCTACCCTGGTAAATAAGTATGCAAAGATTTTAAGGCATATAGATAAGGCACGTGAACTGTTTCACAAAATTCCCCAAAGAAATGTCGTCTCATGGAATGCCCTGATTTGAGGATACACACTAGATGGACCTGTGGAAAAGGAATGCAATTGGCAGGTGTAAAACACGACCCCACAACCTTTGCCTGCATCCTTCCTGCCTGTGCAAAAATGAGACCTTTGGAACAGGTTATGGACATTCATTAAGCATAAAGGACAGGAAAATTTTCTTATAGATGTTACAGTTGCAACTACCCTTGTAAATATGTATGCAGATGGTGGCGCACAAACAAAGGCATGTGACTGTTTGATAGAATGCCTCTAAGAAATGCGATCTCATGGAATACATTGATCGCGAGTTAATACACAGAACGGATTTGTTCACGGGCCTTCAAAAACTTTCAAGCGAATGCAATCAGCCATAGCACCAACCCATAGAACCAATACTTGCATTTAACAGATAGCAAAATGAAGCAGAACACAACAGAGTGGCCAAAAGAAAACCAACCAAATCACTAAAACCATGGTAGGTACTTACCTCAAGATTTGCACTTCTGTCACGCTGAAAAACCATGTGCCCCCAAATGAATCCCCTCGTAGTTGCAGGAAAACGACCTCCTCCAAAACCACCACGCCCTTACTCCACCTCTTCTGTCACGCTGCAAAACCATGTGCCCCCAAATGAATCTCCTCGTAGTTGCAGGAAAACGACCTACTCCAAAACCACCACGCCCTTACTCCACCTCTTCTGCACGGTGTTGTTGGTGAGAAGAGAGGGACCGCCCATACCTCTGTCATCACATCCTCCCCAAAACCCATGACTTCCTGCCGTTCTTCACCTACGTCACCTGCCAACCCTAAATGAGCCTTGGGAGAGACCCCCTCGGTAGTCTTGCATCTTCACCCCCTTCCAAGTTCCTCTACCAGCTCTTCATTATTGCATCTTTAAAATATAATATTTTATCCTCTCTATCTTGAAATAAGTAATTTGAAAAATATTTTTCAACGATTTATGATAAAACACGGCAGATATAAGGTGAATCCCATGGTACGGGTGCCATGACAGAAACGCATAGATCCATGAGCTTTGAAAAAGCTGCACAGGCTCTGTGTAACCCACCCCGACATATGGATTGCTCCCCTCATGACGGTATTTGTTTTTTATAAAAACTTACATAGAAGTGGAGAACCATGTGGATAGTGGGATTACTCGAAAAGAACAACACCGCCATTAAATCTTGTTGGAAAGACAAAACATGACACGGCATTCCGAATAACAATGACTTCTTAATTCAACTCTCCCTTTCACAGACCAGACATTCAGGCTAATTTAACCGTTAAATCAAGGTTCATGGTGAGTTGGCTTGTAGCAAGAGAGAAGTCTGGGGGAGACTCGAACCAGGCACGTCAGCATAGCCAATGAATTGGCGTACGTTGCCTGGGGAGTGGGGACCTGTTTTCTCAATACATGTTATTTTGGATTTTGTGGTATTTGACTCGGCGACCAAATATCTGCAGTCTCGTTACTTGTGAGGTTTGGCCCTTGGACGATTTTTTTTCGAAGGCTGCAAGTGTCACGCCACGTCTACTTGCCAAGAATGAATCATGGATTGTTATCATAAATATAAGAAAATATTAAAAAGAAAAAGGGGCACACAAGTCAGTGATTGGAGGGGCCCAAGGGCGATTAGACACATGGAAAGCTATAACCAAGACAAGATTCTAAGATGCGAGTTTAAGACTCCATCCATTCTAAGACGTGAGTTTATTCTAGATTGTAAAGCTTACCTCTGACATCAAAGGAAGCTACATAAATGGGTTAACAGCGACAAATTTATAAGATTTATTCAGTATGGAATGGGTGGGCAAA
Source organism: Sequoia sempervirens (assembly GCA_007258455.2). Classification (NCBI taxonomy): domain Eukaryota; kingdom Viridiplantae; phylum Streptophyta; class Pinopsida; order Cupressales; family Cupressaceae; genus Sequoia; species Sequoia sempervirens. The sequence continues at coordinate 5,253 of VDFB02270834.1, read as the reverse complement.
ATGGGAGAGCTCATTATCAAACTATACGGTAGAGAACAACACTTCACAATGCTAAAATTGAAGGGGTCACTGTCCCATAGACCTTCTTTTGGTCTCGTGGACGTTAAAAGTCTTCTATTCTATTTTATTCTACACAAGTAATGATAGATCAAGGGAAAAAGACATCAGCCAACATCCAACTGAACCTACTAAGACCCACACTGAAGTTTATAATTCTATATTTTTCTCTTCTTTAGCTTGATGGCAGATTATAGAGATGATGATACAACACTCTAATTTTTTACCGTATTTTTTTTAATTCTTAATCCACAGGACTTCACACTTTGTATATTATATTTGCCACCAATGGTTTCATTTATATTAGTGATATAAACATAACAATTGATGAGCTAAAGGGGCTCTATAATGAATGGTTCATAAGGCACAACACTTGCTGAAGGTTTTGCAAATGGGGTTGCAAGCTAAGTGGGCTTAACCTTGGGGAAAACTCTGTGGTTAAGCGTGCTTGAGTTGGAGCAGCACTGGGATAGGTGATCTCCTGGGACGGCCCAGTGCTTCACCTCTGTGAGCATCACCTAGATGCAATGAGTGTTAAGTGGACCATTTATTATCATGAGAGATGGTTTCTTGTGAACCATTACTCATGAAACATGGGTCAATGAGTTTGACTTGAAAACTACACGGTTGAATCCTGATAACAATATCAAAATTTGACACGTGGAAAATACCTCCTACTTATCAATTGATGAGCTAAAGGGGCTCTATAATGAATGTTTCATAAGGCACAACACTTGCTAAAGGTTTTGCAAATGGGGTTGCAAGCTAAGTGGGCTTAACCTTGGGGAAAACTATGTGGTTAAGCGCACTTGAACTAGAGCAGCATTGGGATGGGTGACCTCCCGGGACGGCCTAGTGTTTCACCTCTGTGAGCATCACCTAGATGCAATGAGTGCTAAGTGAACCATTCATTATCATGAGAGGTGGGTTCTTGTGAACCACTACTCATGAAACATGGGTCAATGAGTTTGACTCGAAAACTACATGGTTGAATCCTAATAGCAATATCAAAATAAACATATCATTCAAATCATATTATTAGTGATGTTATTAGTGACATAAAAAATGATGTTACTAGTGATATGAGCATATCATTTAGATGGAGATGTAATATAAAATTGTTATTTATCATATGGAAATGTAGTTTAAATTAAAATACTTATTTTAGAAATAGAGAGTAAATATATAGAAAAAATGTGTATCAAGAACTTTCAAAGTCATATTATCTTAAACAAGTTAAGAATTTATGTTAGCATTATAGAAGATTAGTAGAGATTACCTTTGGGCCACTGCCAATGCTACATACAATATAATAGCATTTGGTTTTAGCAATTGACCCACTAAAAGTCTCATTGAACTTGAAACCAATACTTCATTCTCTAAGTTTAGGCTCTTTGATTAACCAAACCCACCCATGGAGTCAATCTTACAAACTTTGTTCAAATACACAAAAAAAACCTCCAATCCCAAAAAGGAAACCTCCTTGAAGATATGTAAAATGTAACAAAACTCAAAATACATGAAAACCCAAAATATTGATCTTCATGAAAGGTCATGAAATGACAGAGTGATATTGAGAGGCCCCAAATAATCAAAAAGTTGGCCAAATTGGTGTAAAGTTTTTTAAATGTTGATCTTCCAATTATGTCATTCTCTAGCACTTCATTCAACCCCAATTACAACATTCCCTACTTCAAACCTAGTATTAGTAGAAACAATTACTTTATATCTCTCAGTATTTATCTCTATCTCTCACTCCCTTTTCATCCCTCAATCTCTCTACCTCTTTTTGTTTATTTGTCCATTTGTATCTCTTATATTTCTCTCTCATGCTCTATCTCATCACTTATATATATCTTTGCCTCCACCTCTCTATTTCTCTCTCCCTCTTTATCCCTTTCCACATCTTTCTCTTTCTTGCTATCTATCTAAATCTCTCTTTCTCTCACTCTTTAATTTTGAGTTTCTCTTTCTTTATATATATACCTATCTCTATATAGAATTGTCTCCCCCTCTATCTCTTTCTTTCCTTCTCTCTCTTGCTTTCTCTCCCAAGGTGATTGAAGTATTGAATTTTTATATGTTATTTTAATATCCATTGATTTGAAGATTTTGCTAGATTTTGCTGGACAAACTTCGTAGAGGGAATGCCTTTAGCGTAAATATAATATTTTATCCTCTCTATCTTGAAATATGTAATTTAAAAAATTCTTCAACCTTAATGGAAAATAAATGCCCCATCCATTGATTGAATATTTCATATGCTTACTTCTTATTATATAATTTATTTTAAGCTGTTAATGTAACTAGCTACCTTTATGGATTATCTTCATGATAACTGTAGTTATTTTTAAATTTTAACATTCCTTAGAATAATACTTCAAATAGATATTTCTCTCTCAAATATTATATATATTTTTATTAAAGAAATTTGAGTATCAATTTTACAATAAAAATTTATACTTTAATTTATTAACAATCGTATGTAATTTATTGATTATAAGCCTATCTCACCTATTACATTCCAACTGATTTTCCTTCCATAAAACTAGCATACATATATTAAATATTAATATATATAAAATATGCCGAGAGTTATCATTATCGATATCTTGAAAACTTAGATATAAAAACAACTTTTATTTTTTCCTCTTTTTGCATGCAAATCATTTCACATTCTAAAAGTAAAATAAATTCTAATTTCAAAAAGTCATAAAATATTTTAAGTAAAAAAGCTTTTGATTTGTATCTTTTAAATAGGTTGTTACGAGAAATAAACCTCTTCTTCTAAATTTTTTAGTTCAAATCTTAGAATATTTTGAAAAGCAAGAAAGATAATATCTTCTAAATAAATTTTAAAAAAAATATAACATCCATTTTTCTCTTATTTTAAAAATAATTTGAAATCTATAATAAAAAACGTCTACATACAATGAATGTAGTTATGCAGTTGCATGTCATTTGAACGTCAAATTCAAGCTAAAGAGTTTTTCCTTCCAACTAATTTGAATAATACTTCAAATAGATATTTCTCTCTCAAATTTAATATATTTTTTATTAAAGAAATTTGAGTATCAATTTTACAATAAAAATTTATACTTTAATGTATTAACAATCTTATGTAATTTATCGATTATAAGCCTATCTCACCTATTCCATTCCAACTGATTTTCCTTCCATAAAATAATAGAATGACCCTTTAGATTTTCCTATGTAAGCATCAAGCTATCTAGGTTAGTAACTTTATAATATTCAAAATACTCCTAATTAGAATGCAATTAATCAAATTTGTAGGGTTCAAACTGTAACGCCTGTCGTGCAAACCCCAAAGGACAACAACTATGCACACATTTATTTTTTTAAATAACACAAAGTAAACATATAAAGAACCATTAAACATTACTACATTACACAGTAACATCATAAACATCTAAGTCCTTTGGGGCACGCAAGGTCACATCACATAAAACCAACCCATAACGAAAGATACATATAAAGCCAAGAAAAACTTAACTAACTTGCATCCATCATAGACATTAAAATATACGGTTGCAAGAGATAACATCCATACATTCATAAGCATAAATATATAAATACATCACGTGATACAAACCATAGTAAATCTCATGAATTGTGAATGGTTACAAGGGTGCATTTACAATTCATCATCTTTTAATACATTACATGTTCACAATACATGAGTTACTTCAAAACCTCCCATACATGTGGGATAGATACATCATACAAAGAATATATGAAATACAAGATGAATATCTGGTACAAGCTCTATCTGAAGGATACTGTGTAGAACGAACGTTGATGGGGAACCCAACAGGTGCAGAGCACGTTCCACCTGACCACGTGGGTTTTAGAAAAAACCCACCCCCCGTGCTCAAAGGTGATAAGGAAGTGACCGCGACCAAGAATGCCAACAAGACTAACTCCAATAAAGAATAACATAGTAACAACAACTCCAATAGCAACAACAAAAGATTACATAGATTATAAACGACAACAACCAAGATCCAATCATAATAAACACAAGGCCATAAAGCACATCATAAATAAATCAAAGGCAACAACCATTGACCACTTCCAGAGGCAAGCAAGAAAGAAAAGCATAAGGGCAACTAATGGAGAGTGTCATCGCACAGTCCTACATGGGTTATCCTGGCCCTTCTTCCAACATGAGGTGACGACCCCCATCTATGGTTATCCTGGCCCTTCCTCCTACTTGAGGTGTTGGCCCCATAGGGTGACTGATGCGGAGCCATTAACCTCTCATGAGGATAAGGTAACGAATTTTCCAACCACGACCTTCTCAATCTACCATTAGTCTATGATAGCCCTAATGGATAGCCGAGGTATCCAAGATTATCTTATTATGTTATTACTACCCATCCCCCTAAGTTATATTATTAGGTTTTCACTTGTTAATCTAACTCTTATGTGGGTTATCCTGAGCCCTTCCTCCTTTTGAGGCACCGGCCCCCATGAAGAGCCACTCTCCCTAAAGACCCCAAAACATATTCAAAATCAAGGGTTGTACCATATAGAACAAAGCATTAAATCTCAACAGATGACATGTGAGGCATTACCCATCTCACTAAAAAGAACATAATCAGAGTCTCTACAGAATCTCATACAACCCTTTCAAAATAATGATACCAAATAACTTGCCACATCAAGAGCACTTGAAAAGAGAAACAACAATTAATCAATGAAAACGAGCCTCTAGAAGCCTAAGGTACATGATATCCCTAAATGGGTTCCTAAACCAAACTAGGTTCCCACATCGAAAAAGCCAACACAATAACATAACGACAAGGAAAAAGTAACCAAATCAATTTAACAAGATTTCATAATGCAAGTTAACATAACAACATCCACAATACAAAACAAACTCTCAATACCACAATTTGTTTTATCACATTCTCAATTAAACAATATAACTAAATCCACTTTCGATGAAATAAATTTAAAATAATCGTTTGATAATAACTCCATTATAAAGATTACTCTTATTCTATTATTAACTTACAGCCTATTTTATAATTTTACAAACATAAAAGAAAATCAATATCTCTTTACATTTCTATCTCATATATATATACAAAATATAAATATATATATATATATATATATATATATATATATATATATATATATATATATATATATATATATATATATATT
>VDFB02270833.1:0-21103 GCA_007258455.2 Sequoia sempervirens | reverse complement strand
TTCTTGTTTTTGTGTTGGTGGAAATTCGGTGATAAGTCTTGAGATACATTTGAAGTTGTGGTTTTATGTCTAATTTCTTTGTTGTGTTGTTTTGTTTAGTTGATTTTGGTTACAATTTGGTTTTGAAACGTTGTTTGAAAAATATTATATATAGATTGGTAAAAAAGGTTTACAAGTTTCGGGTATCAATGATTATAGGGTTGGGACTAATTATTAGGGTTTGATAAGAGTAACAAAAGTAGGAGACTATCGAGGTGCATTAGGCCCAAGTTCAAGTCAATGTCGATGTTTGGAAAATGATAGACAATATTGCTACTAGACGATTGAGAAGAAAGTAGTATTAAAATAGCCATTGTTGAACAGGATAGTATGTTGGAAACTAGGAACAAGCATCTACAAATGCCTGGATTCAGTTCCAATGAAGCTCAAGATCAGATTTTGGATCTCTTGACCGGATCGAACTTTTGCTCTACTCTCCTCTACTCTGCACTACTTAGGAAACCAAAACTATTATGCTCTCAAACAACTGATTTGCTCTTTTTGCTCTCTCCTTGATGCACCTTTTCTATTGCATTATAACTACTACCATGATTTGCATATATCTCACACACAAAATGGTTTACCGATCTCCTTTATATACCCGCTAAATAGAAATTCAAAGTGTGTCGGTCTCACAATAAGATATGACATTTTTGCTTAAGTCGGCACAAATCTCTAATTAGAGTTGATTAGAATTGATGCCTACCCACACAAGCCGGCTAGACTTTAGTAGGGACCCAAACCAAGACTCCAAACATGGGAAATAGCAAAATACATATTCCACATATATCCATGATACGCCATATGAAACATGTCAGCCACAATGGAAAATAAACCATGAATCATGCTACCGAATCTCTTAACTCAAAATCCGGCTTAATACTATACCACAAAACTCATCAAAGGATAGTGTAAATGCTAAGAAATATTTCCTAGAGATCCACACCACGAAATAATGATCCGGTAAAGTGATTGAATCCACTTGCCAACCAGATGTCTTGTTCTTCATACTTACTGCCAATAGAATACAGAATCTTAAGTTTCTTGTTAGTATAAACAATGCTAATACTGCGGATCATATTGTTGACTCTAGTTGCCATCAATGACAACACAAGTAGCCAAAAACGATCTCTCAGAGTCATATGCCAACAATCTCCCCCTTTGGCATTGATGGAAACACTTAGTGAAAAATTGACTAAGTGCCAATCAAAAACTCATCAAAATCAAAATAATTGCTTCCTCTTCAAAAGTTTAATAGATTATCCTCAAGCTTGATCTTTTGGTGCAATGGATACTATGTGAGTTTTCAATTGAATTTGTCTATGTTGTAATTGATGATGTTTCAAGGATGCAGAAATAATGAAAGGAGAGGTTAAAAAGATGAAGAATCAATACAAAGGTTATTATGTTGCATCAAAGATGTTCTTTCCCTATGTAAAGATTGGAAATACACAATTGGGAGATGTAGATATTAACTAGTTGTGTGCTAGAATTGGGAATGAAGTAGGTAGGTCGGAGATGGCTAGTTCTTTGGTGAAATCATGACTGGTAGAGGCATCTATAACTCTAATTTTAGTGCAATGTCCTAAATTAGTATTAACTTGTGCTAAATTCTATGATGATAAGAATAGAAAGATATTAGGACCTTCTGGTGAAATAGTATTAGATACTAGTGCAAAGATGATTTAAACGATATTTGGAATACCCTCATATGGAAAATATGAAGCAATTGACCTAAAAAGGGATTAGTTTATTTTGAAAAGAATATTGTTGTGTGCTTGCAGTTGATGAACAATCAATTTTTGCTTAATCCTAGGAAGGTAGTTCTTAAAATGACAAAGGTACAATAGAGAAGTGAATTTTGAGAGGATGTTAGAGACTATATCACATTGTTGAGTAGGGTGTATGGTTATTCTCATGGGACAGAGTTTCAACCATGGATATGCCACTATATTTTGAAAATAGTTTTAGATAAGAAAATTGGCTAGGCAAGTATCATCAACAATAGTCTACATGCATAGTTGTTCAAGACTGTTGAATAGTATAAAATTATACATGACCTCTTTTTTGGTGTATTTTCTTTCCTTTCAAGAAACATTTCCTGGGTTGACAAGGAAGGATGTTTGCAAAGCGGTGAAACAAAAGAATATCAACACTACCCAAAGTTAGATTTGAATGCTAGTAATAGGAATTATTGCATAGTGAATAATGCATTTGTCTATGCCATTATCCAAGGATTAGAAAATGACTATGCCAAGAGAATCTCACTAGAGGCAATGGAAGAGTTGAAGAACTAGAGTAATTCCAGTATATTCAATTTAAAACGTTTTCTTATATCAAAGTAACAGGTTTTTATAAAGCTCCTTTTAAACTTCCAAGATACCAATATGATAGAATAATTCTAATGGAAGTATGCAAGCAAGTGGCCAAGGTACATAAATTGATTGTTGGGAAACACAAGTTAGGTTATTGTTTCCCTATTAAAATTGGTGTATATTTGTGTGCTAATATGCATAATGCAAAGAGTGTGGATATAGAGTTGAGCTTGTATGCAAGGGACATATATAATGAGCTAAGAATTAAATTTTATCCAATTGGAAAAATTAATAGGGTGATTGGTTCATTCTATAAACATGAACCTGCTCTAGAGGATCACTAGTGCAGTTGTGAAGATGAATATAAAATAAGAATGAGATATTTTTGTAGATTGATAGTAGAAATGATTAGATATTAAAATGTGAGTAATGTTTCAAAAAAATTGAAGGATAATGGTGAAGTTCTTGATCTGGTTTATTATAGCCAGGGTATATTTAACCAACCAATTTGTAATGTCGATTGTTCAATTGTAGAGAATACAATTATTAAATATAGAGCAAGTAGATTTGTAAATTGCTCCAAGAAGTAGCTACAATCCTCTTTTTCAATGATGATGTTACCATGGGCTAGAGGTAAGTGACAAAAACTAAACAAGGTCAGATTTCGATTGATTGGTGCTTTGCTTGAGGAAAATGCAACATGCATAGGTAGTGGATTGGAAGAGGAAAGAAGGGAACAACCACTAATATTTTAAATAAGTGAAGAGGAGAGTGAGGAATAAATTCCTCTTCAAATAAGCAAGAAAAGTCAAATTTGTTCTAATAGTCCATTATTTTCAGATCTGTCATCCGTTGTGTGGCTCAACTAGTCATCTTCTTTCTGTGCAAATGAGTATGTGCTTTGACAATATCAGGTGCATTTGTTTTACCACATCGAAACCCTTATTATTTTGTAATTATTTTTGTTGTATATTTCTTGTGGTTGTTTAAAGTTTTTTATTATTGATGAGTTTTGGTTGTGTGAAATAGTTTCTTGTGTTCTTTTGGGTGTAGGTGAGATTGATACTTTTGTAGAACATGAGGAAGGGAAAAACTAGTAGAAGAGGAAATGGATTTTAAAAGAAAATCTCATGAAGGAGAATTTAAGAAAACATAGACCCCAAAAAAAAGGTGCAATAGATGGCAGAGATTGTTAGAGTTTAGATAGTGGACAAGTCATGGGTTCCTGCCAACATGAAGGAAGTTGTACTCAGCTAAGATGGTTGAACTATGCTATTGAGAAGAGAAAAAATAGATATATTGTAGAGGAGACAAGATATATTGTAGAGGAGACAAGATATTTTGGTGTTGTTACTATGGCATTGGAGCTAGAAAGAGGGAGGAAGAAGTTAAGAAGGTTGTCAAGCATCACAATAGACGATCAAGGAAACAAGATAGCATAAGTTGCTATCCCAAAAGTGGAAACTTCTTAGGGTTTCAATATGCAATCCAACAAACTTTATCAAATCACCCAGAATAGTGTTATCTGCAAACCAGGCCTACTTATGATATCACTACTAGGGTAAGAAAGAAAGCAATTAGAATAGGAAAATTGATCAAGACAAGTCAAGGATTTTTTCCCAACCTGCTAGGGTAGCTGAGGGTTTCATCTCAACTAACAAAACTTAGGAGTCTCTTCTAAAAATATTAGCCAAAATTCCCATAATGTTGGCACCCAAAAATCAAATTGAAATTAATAACTATTTGTGGGGTGTTAGGACCCAAAAATAGGTTGACCTATAATTTGAATTGATTTTTATTTCATTTGTTAAAATTTATTTATTTAAAATATAATTCAACCCAACTATGCTCATATTTTTTACTATCACATCCTTTTGTAGAAAGTATAGTGGCAAAAACATTTAAGGAGAATGCATAGATTTATTCTCTTATTAGGGAGATATGAAAACTAAGGTAGTCAATTAGCGCACAGAGTGGTATCTACGTTTATTTAATTCAAATAAGTGGTATCTAAGTATTTCTTATATAGTTATTCAAAAATGTCCTTACTTATTGTATTACATTCATACCATCCCCCATACATCACATCATCATTGAGGGTTACACCAAGAGTTTAGGTTATCGAAGATCAAATGATCATCGCAAAAGGTAATTTAAATCCTTAGGGATCATTTATCCATGACACAAGATAAAATTAATTAATAATCTAATCAACATCATAGTGAAAGGAATTTTGATGTGAAAGATTGGGTCTTTTTGAGGTTGCAACTTCTAGATAAGAAAAATTTCTTGAAACAACAAAAGAAAAATAAAAATCTCTCCTAAATATTATGATCCTTATAATTTTTTATAGTTCAGATTGGTAGTCTAACTTACAATCTTGAGTTACCCCCAACATAAAAAAAAAAAACAAAACAAAACAAAACAAAACAAAAACATCCATTTTTTCACGTCTCGTGTTTAAAGAAGCTTATTGATCAATGATCTCTATACAAATGGTGTAGCTTGAGATAGATGAAGAAGGAAGAATCATATTTGATGCTAATTTAATTATCTAGACACCCACAAAGAAGCTAAGGACTAATACAATCACATATTAACTCATCCAATAAAATATTTTTCTTGTTGAAGATGCCACATGGGATGATGAAGATTTTGTGAAGAAGCATCCACAAATAATTAATCAAGGGAAACATGTGTGTGAAGGGGGCATCCTACAACCTTAACCTATGAAATGCATGGGGATATGTGCATTTGACATGTGGCTATCATAAACCTTAATTAAGTTATATGATCATTTATATAGTCTAATGTAGGTAGTCAAGTCATCCCTTGTCGCATCCATGGCATAATTATGGTATATAGGAGGTAGAGGTTAGTGTATTATAATCATATTATGAATTCTATTACTTATTAAAGTCTTTGGAGGTTTACCCCTCAATGTGGTTTTTACTATCAAGTATTATTGTATAATTATTATTATACTCTTATCTAATGTAAGTAGTTTCATTACAATTTAATATCATTCATTAGGTAAAAGATAAATAGTCATACAACTTTCTCAAGAGTATGCCTATACAAAATAAACAAAAAAATATTAACTTTCTTTATTTAATTATTTATCCTTCTGTCTCTAAATTTTTATGTTATATTTAAATTTTTTTCCACGTATGCTATAACTCAATAATATTGTCATCGACAAAGATTTCCACTAGAATTACATAGGATATTGGAATTTCACCCATGTTTAACTAACCCCTCAACAACCGTGACCCAGGCTATACCCCACCCCCTACCTTTTCTATTATTTCTTGTGCCCAACGAGTGGGCACCTTGATAGAGGGATAATCTACTGATGAAGATTCATCACCACCCCAAAAATGAAGTGAGGAAAAAGACCTACTTAAGAAATCCATTTACTAGAAAGATGAAGTAGCTACCAATGAGTTTGACTCAATGAATTTGACTTGTAAAACTACACGGTTGAATCTTGATAGCAATATCACAAGGTGAAGTAGCTACCAATCCTTTTCGGAAGAATGTTCCAAATGAACTACTAGGTCCTGCTAGAATTAGAAGTGGAAATCATTGGTTCTGGAGCGACATGGCCTTAAGGAATCGATGGGGATATGGATTCGCCCTTATCTCTCGTAGTGAGCCTCGAGATCTTTGTTGTACCCCAAAAATTAAAATTTTTGTTACACTTAGACATTTTGAAGAAATGAGTAAAAGTCTTGTTAAATCAGTCAAAAAGGTCAAAATTTGGGTGTGCATGTCTTGCATGAGGGGTTAAAATGCAAAATTTTCAAATTCTGACGATCTGGGTCTGCTAAGAGCAGCTTAAACAAAACCCAGATCTCAGTTTTTCATCCCTAAATTTTAGGAAAACTGCTATTTTTAGAAATTTTCTAAAATTAGTAACGTTTTCTGGGTTTGGGTTTCTTTGGAAATGGATATTGGCAAAACTTTCTAAAAATAGAAAGTTGGTCCGACAGGGTCCGAAATGATTTTGATTGGCTGAAAATCTTCCATATCAGTCGGGTAAAATCTCAAAAAGATCAATTTTACCCATCGGGTCATTCTTCTTTTTTATGTATTAGAGCTCCGAGGTCATCAATGGAGGTCAATCACAAAGGCCGGGCTTTAGCTTTCAAACCTCAAAGAAAGGCTAGACGATGAACATGCGCAGCAATGTGGAAAGAAGATGAAATGATGAAAATTTTCTAACACTACTGCATATGGGCACTTCAAGGAAGGAAGGGCGCTCATCTTTGGAGCATCAAATGTCAAAATTAGGGTTTGAGCCCCTTAGTCAAACTTGTTTTGTTCTCTCGTTAGTCTGCTGACAAATCTAATCTGCAAATTATCAACTACTCAACATCCGAATTGACGCCAACGGGGGTATCCAAACTCAAGTCAAAACGAAGGAAATGAAATACCAAAATTTGACCGTGTTAGCAAAGGGCGCCCGGTAAGAAGGGCGCCCAAGTTTTCAAGGGGTCTATCAGATGAATTTGCAGATAAGGCTCTAACGTGATCTCATCACAATTGATCCGGCTTTCCAATGAGATATCCTGTACGTCGATCAGAGTCCGCGGTTGTGAGATACGAAGAGCCAAACAGGGAGTACGACTAAGGCTGAGAACGAAGATTCAGAAGCAAGCAACAAAAAGATGAAAAATAATCTAAGTCTGGGTGAAATGGGCGCCCCCAGCCAAGATGGGCGCCCAAACTTTTGAGGGGTTAAAACCCACTTTTTGGCGAAGATCGTTCCAGAAGACCCCTCTTCAAATCTCGATAGCTTCGCGATGAGCTCAACCGTCAGTCGATCTGACGCCCGGAGCTCCAGATTCAATGAAATCATCTGTAGGAGAGGAGTTTATGAAGAAATTGAAGATCAGAAAAATGGCTAGCACTGTGAAATTTCGGAGCCCCTCGAAGGAAAAGGCTCCCATGAATTCGAAGGTCAAGATCAAGTTTTTCGCCAGAGGTGACTCCAGAAACTTCTTTCTCAGAATCAGTCAGGCTCCGCCGTGAAACCTTCAGCTCGCTTGTCGAATCAATCTGCAAACGAGAAATCAGAGGCGAAGTAGCATGTCAAAATGGTGAAAAGTTGAAAATATCAAAAAATAAACTAACACTGGAGGAAGTGGGCGCCCCAGGTGAAGGGCGCCCAAATTCTCATGCCTTAGAGAAATTTTTGAGATTTTCAAAAAGTTTCAAAATTGCCAAGTGAAGGATGGCGTCCAAGTTCAATGAAGCTGAGTTTTAGGGTTTTGGAAATAAAAACAAAAGAAATAAAAACTATTTCAAGCCCTAAATCTATTTAAGACATCTCTTCCATTCAATTTTCATCATTTTTGCAGGTAGCATTCAAAGAAGAAAAGTGGAGCAGCAGATTTGAAGATTTATTTCAAGATTCAAGAGCTCAAGGTTGCTGATTTTCATAAATAATTTTCAGACCAGCAACATAAGATCTTGCCTTTTTATGCTTTTTCATCCAGAAGATCAAAGTTTTGAAGGAGAAGGTCAAAGATTTTAATTTTCAGCCATCTGGGTCTCTTCTTCTCGTTCTTCTGAAGAATTTTTCAAGAAACTTTCATCAAGTTGCAGCAGCTACTTTTTATTTGCATGTCAGTGAAATCCTCAGGGTTTACAAGTTTGGATCATCTGGGTCCTCTCAAAACAGTCTTTTGAAGAAAACCCATCATTTTTTCAAAGAAAATTTCAAATTCTAGGGTTTGGCTGCTTTCAATCAGCTATGGTGACACTAAAATCTGATCAGCTGAGTTATTTCTAATTGTATTTTAGCAGACAAACCTAGGTGCCAACTTTTTTCAGGAAAAATTGAAGAAATTAGGGTTTGTTGCTTTTTTAGTCAAAATTCAAAATTTTCAAAAACGGGCGGTCTGGGTTGTCTTGCAATGAAATTCTGAGCAAAACCCATATCTCAGAAAAATTTCCGAATTTGTCCGTTTGAAGATGAAAAACCAGCATTCTAAAAATAGAAAGTTGCTCAAAACTTGTCTGATCATAGGCGAGTTTACAGTCATTCTTCAAGGTTTTCAATATGGAGTACACTCCCCTCAAATTTAAGACCAAATCAGCACTATGTCAAAACTTCATCATCTCGGTGAGAACAAAGAGAAGGTGTGATATAGAAGAGGAAAGGTATCGGAAAAGAGTGTTGCAATACTCTTCTGATGGAAATCAAGAGAGGTGTCAGAAGCATAAAGTTGCAGAGCCGCCAAGTTATCAATTAGTGAGTCATCTTTTTGGGCAGCGATGTTTTGCAAGAATAGAACTCATAAAACAGTTGAAGAAGTGAAAGATTCTCTAAGGGCGAAGAGATCTTGGAGAATCATAATATTGCCTTAGTTGGCATAGATGCACCGAACTGGGACACAATTTCCAATTTTCTAGCGGATGAGATCGAGCTTTAAAGCAGCTTTCTTCTAGAAGCTTTCTTTCCCGCTTTCTTTCTATTCTTGGAATGATCCTTATCCATTCTTTGAGAAGAGAAAGAAGATAAGATGTAATAGTTGGCGTTTCAGCACTACGCTCTAGGGTTTTAGATGTTATCTTCTTTCTAGATTTAGTAATAAAAGCTTGCTTGGCAGGCAAGCCCTAGATTGTGAAAGCAAGAGGAGATTTTAGAGTTCCTACTCCTGCAGCGTCTATAAATAACAGCCTTTTGCTCATTGGTTTCTTTAGCCATGCTGGTATTAACAGCAGGAGCTATTTTGCTTCTTCTATTTTTTATTCAAGTGTCGTTCAATTGTGTTGTGATAGCAAATTATTGAGCCTCTTTAGCCAACAAGGAGTTAGTGTGATTGCTGTTTCTATTGTGTAAGAGCAAGATTGCAAACCTCTTTAGCTGCAATTTCTTGTTCCAGGCATGTTAGAAGTGAGCTTTGTTCTAAAAGTATGAGTAATAAAATCATGAGCCTCCTTTGCCTTGATATAAAATCTCAAACTTCCGTTATTTGTGTTTTACTTTTATGATCTTGATTCCAACTTACAGTGAAGTGTGTAGGTGTTTGTTGAGAGAGAGATTATTGAAGTATTTGTCAAAAAATCTTCCTTGTTCATTTCTAGTTTCTCTTGCTCTGTTTATTACTTGAGAAGTTAGAAACGTCTTTAGTTTAAGTTAGTCATAGTTGAAGTTCTTAAATCAGAAAATCTCAGCTACGGCGTTTGTGTTTTATAAATAGCAGTACTCCTAGCTGATCAAAGATAGGCAACTTAGTTTTAGTTTACTTTCTTGAATACCATCAACAAGGCTTTACCTCCTAATTTGAAGAGCAGTTTATCATTGCATAGCTGTCGTTTCAAATCCTTTATTTCAAAGGTCGATTTAAGAAAACATCAACAATCTTCAAATTAACTTGGTTTGATATGCAACGATTAAACATGGTTTATGCAAAGGATCTTCATTTCTCTATTTATGAATCTCTTCAAGGCTATAATGCTCTAATCTAAACAATCTCTACCTTTACTTGACATCAATGACAAATTTCCAACACATATCAAAACAAAAGCTACAAGTCTATGGCTCAAAGGATTTTGCATCACTCAGCATCAACCCTCCGGCATAGGCGTCTAAGATAGGTCCCGGATGATGATGCCTGTGTCTCAAAGTCAGTAGCACCCAAACCAGCATCCAAGCTGTCTCCTCATGCTCTATCCTCCTCTCCCATGGCTACTGCCTTTGCCTCTCAATCCGCCTGGTCAACCCAATCAAGGTCCTCAGCGCTAAAAATGAGATCCTCGGCCTCAATGATCCAATCTGATTGTGGATCAACCTTCTCCAATGTGATGGGTGATAAGTTACTACCCAATATCTGTCTATTGCGAAGGCGCAAGTTGTAATGAACATAAACAAGATCATTCAACCTCTGCACTGACAATTTGTTGCACTTCTTGGAGTGTATGTGCTCAAGCATACTCTAATTGTGCTCACAACCTGAGGCACTACATGGTTGGCTCAACACTCTAACTGCAATCCTCTGAGGATTTGGTACTTACGCACCAAATCTCTCCCCCCATGCATCTAAGATGAGAAAAAGAAGAAAAATCAATCTCATTGTCCAACTTTAAGTTTCTATATTTAATAGTAATATAAAAAAAGGAAAAGTGTTAATTTTTAAACTACTATTATGCCCTTAATAAATTTTTACCTGGCTGCAATGTCAATTGAGTAGCCTTGCATATGTCTCTTGCAAATAGATCTCCTTGTGCAAGTCTAAAAATCTCAATCTCAGCTACAATTTGAGCTCCAACACGAGAATCAGAAATCCACTCGATGAGTGTGTAGAGCCCACTCAAAACCTCCCCATCCACCTTGAATTCAAGGTGGAATTAGAATGCCAGATTGAGAAAATATGTTGCTGCGTTGTAATGTCCCCTTTTGAGGAAACCCTAATTTGTGCCCTAGAAATACAAGCTAATGCAGTTAAGGTTACAATTTATCAATTAAATGCTTTAAGCCGGATAATTCTCAGTTTAGGTCCTGCAATCATGTTAGATAATATTGGAATATAATTCACATAGTTAGACATGTATAATAAATGTCTATCTATTCATATCATGCAAATATCTAAGTAACGTAAACCACATAATATTGATAATTCACATTGGGAGTTGGATCATAAGGGAAAGTGAATGAGAAGCATGATAGGTCCGCCCGAAGCTATCACACCAAGCCCAAGAGCGGATATACCATCCCTCTTGGCCCTCAAGAGGTGCACTTAGACATCCCCATGGGGTGGGCTACATGGTGGACAACTTGTATCTGCATCTCCTACCCTTGCCACCTTATCCATTCCTCTTATGACTGAACTTTCGTAATTTCATCTCAGCCACCCATCCATGTGAAGGTTGGGGAGAAGAGCTTACCATAGGCGGCCCGTAGACACCCTCTCCTAAGCCCAAGAGCGGATATCACCCCCTTGGCTCCAAGTGGTGCACCTAGACATCCATCAAGGAGTGGCGTACCTAGGAGGACATCTAGTATCTGCTCAACCTACTAGTATTTTCTCCCTAGCTCCTCCCATGATTGTTTGATGAGAACAATAAATATAAATAACAAAATGTATATAATTGCATACAATAATTATAATAGACCATATCATAAGAATACTAAATATAAATATACAATTGTACACAATAATTATGGCGCATACCACAAGCATAATAAATATCAGAATATATAATTGCATTCAATAATCATGATAGACCATACTCGTATATACATGTGACTAGCAGATATTATTTATTAAGTGCATATGAAACCACTATTAATCAATCACAGATTTCTATTTGTTATTCTGATTGTAGATTCCCGTCTCCTTAATTCGATTATCTTACATTAACTTATCTGCTGTTATACTCACAATTATATCCAGATTTCTTATCCTTTCTTATTTCATGTGATGCCTTTCTCCTTTGAAAATGATTCTCTTTTAATATCCTTGATAGGGTCAAAAGGCATGACTTTTCCTTACAAGGGACGTGTCTTTTAGTTAGTGTTAAATGTTGTCCTTTCTAGACTGAATGTTAATCGATGCCTAAATGAACCGCTGCATATGATAATACAATAACAATCGCTGTTTTAATCAATCAACATTATTCTATTGCTGCAATTTAGATATAACCGATGCCTTAGTAATGATGATAAGTATTCTAAAACAAATATATTTAATTATTTCTTATTAAAATATATATATAATATATTTATTATTATTTATATTAATTTCTTTTATATTATCAATAATAAATTGTAATATATTTAATTGTATTACAATAATTAATGATTTTTAAGTTGTCTGTAAATAGTATTTACAGTTATAATAATATTTAGGATGAATGGTAATTACTTATATTTATAATTATAATTATAATAAAATTGCTTATATATACATATATATATATATATATATATATATATATATATATATATATATATATATATATATATATATTTGTTTATTTATTTATTTTCTCATTTATTTGCATTTCAATGTGCTACATTTTTGGGGACATGACATGCATGTAGGGGCTTGCGAAGCTGGAGGTGCCATCGTCTATCAATGATCTCCCAAATGGGGCGATACATATTATCAACTCCCCCATAAATGGATCTAATGGCCTCTTTGACCCTATCCATGCCCTCATATATGTAGCCCATTGTGGGCTTCTCCCATCAACAAATCGTAATAGAACCACTAAAGGCTCTATGAACTGCAATTATTATGAAACATTGGCATAAGAGTCAACAAAATAAGCAAATAAAATAAAAATAAGAATGAAAATATAATGTAGAATTAGTAAACTAATTACTAATTACATTTACCTTGACGATCTCCACAGTAGGTACCCAAAAGCCATGCTCATCAAAAATCCAATTTGACGCTTCATCCCTTGCATTTGTCTTAGCATATGTTGAGGAAGTCCACTCCCCACTAACAAACATCCGCCTCAAAGCTCCCTTTGACTGCAACAAGGATTGCAGAGTGATGAAATTGGTAGCAAAGCGGGTTATCCCAAGGCGAGCCACCTCCTTTTGCCCCATGTATTGCCTCATAAGGCTGAGGACCCATGTGTGATTATATATGAACTTACAAATATTCTTTGCAGTCTCCACACATGCATTGATCCAAGAAATCTTGCCAAGATCCTCCAATACAAGCAATGAGGGGCACAAGGTGTCCAAGACAATGATTGGTGCCTATCCATCAGTAGTCTACCTACAACAACATAATTTGCTGCATTATCCATGATTTGCACTACATTCTCCTCCCCTACCTCAAACAAGACACCTGTAATGTCCCTTGTCCTGCTTTGCCCTAGAATTCACTTGTTGATTAGGTTTAGGGTTTGTTCTTTCCAAAGGAATGTTCTCTCTAATGAAATAATCCTAGATTGAAATCTGCATTCATATTAACAACATTTCCACATACACATGTACCTATTAGCATTAATGTCACATCCCTTAACTGAGACTATATGTTTGGTTATGTGCTTCGAATGCAATGTTGTTGCAAATAACTGTTTTCATGTGATTATGACATTGAGAATGCAATAGTTGTTCCTTTTGTCGTAACAGTAATATTATCAAACTCTTTATTTTGCAAATGAATTTATTATTCATGTGAAGTTAACTGAGATCATGAGATTAAATTTAAATGCATATTATTTAGCCGTTGAGAACAATCTAACCATATTCCTCGTCAGTGGAATATCATCACGGAGAGGACGTGGTTAAGAATGGATCAACTTATCATCAAGCTTTCGAGTCAGTGTAAAATAGTGGATCGACAATCATAACTTGGCCATAAGTGATTTGATATAATTATAGCTAAACCGTTTATTAATTATTAAATAATAATCACCTTATTAAATGTGAGCAAATCAATTCTTGAATTATATTTTTGGTGAAATTATAATAGTTATAAACTATTAAATCAACAATAAAATTATAACTCATTTTCTATCGAATTAAAACCAAACCTTATGTAAAGCTTTAAGTTAAAAATTAACTTAATTCTGTGGAGTGAGTCATTGATTGGCTGGAAGAAGTTTCCCCGCCACTTTTGTGCTGGCCCCGATTGAAACGGCCAAGATGGGGAAGCCAGGCGGACGTGCGTGGCTCTTGAAATCTTGAAACGAAGGTTTTGAAGTTATTCATTCATTTTTTTTTTTCTAAAAGCCTCTCTTTCCATTCGTTTTTGGGGAATTCGCCATTAATCACTTGGTAATCTTGACCTTTTCTTTCTGCTACGTTTTTCCTCCATCGACTCCTTAAATGAATCATTCTCCTTGTCGGGATTCTCCAATTTTCATTTTCCTTTGGTCATACGCTCTGAAGGCAGGATAGCGGTGGTTTCCTATTCTCTGTGTCAGTCATAGGAGAAAGTCGAGACTAAGATCAAGTCTCGGGTGCTCTGCGTTGGAGGAATTGTCATTGAAGCTTCATCTCCTTCGAGTCATTTTTCAGGCATGTAGAAGAAATTAAGTATTTAATAATCTTGCTTATAAAGTTTGGAATTGAATAGAAATTTATTATACATATGAATGTTCATGTTGTCAAACTACCCTATTTAATCTTCTAAACAAATTGCCATTTGGCTGTCGTTTAAAAGAATAAAACTGAGCTTTGTACTGCGTGTTGGAAATCTAGACTCTTGTTTCATTTGTACCATTAATAATCTAGTCTGAGTTGGATTTGAAATCATTAGTTACCTTGACCAAAGTCCACCGATACAATTGCTCTTAATTCCTCTTATATTATCACTGTAGTCTCCTTGGGCTATCACCGAGTATTTTGTTTCCTATCATAGATAATTTGAATCGAGTTCTCAATTTTGACAACTAGAGTCTTTCGTAATGCTGGAAGAAGAATTATATCTTTAGAAACTCTGCAGGGGAAGACCTAATCTTGCTATTTAACCTTGCTTTGAAAGGATATATGATTAATGTAGAATCTTCCATCCTTGAAGTACTTTGAATCGAGTCTTTTATCTCTTCCTCACTGAAGCCTATTTGAATAGAGTCTTTCTTTATACAACTATGAAGATAATTAGATTGGAGTCTGAGGTACTCTATTATTCTGAAACGATGAATAGGTCAAGTCACTTTGAATTGCGTATGCAATTACCTTCTTGTCCTAACGGGTCCACTTCACCCTTATATTATTTGATTAAGAGTGAATTCTCTACCTCTCTAAGAATCCTTATCTGATTTCTAAATGTTAAGACTGGGAGAACCTTATATGGAACTAGCCTATTCTGCTCACTTTATCTCTCTCTAGAGATGGAATCAATTAAATAACAACAAAAGAGGAAGTGTGTGCCTTAAATCTTTATCATTTCTCATTAAACCTGAATATTATCCTAAACTGGAAGTAAACAAGTGTTATTAGTTGAGAATTGAAAATATACATACTTCTTGGGTTAAGTTTAACCCTGATCTAAGAAGAATGACAACCAAACCTGATACTGTAAGGTCATAACTTAATCTGATATAAATTGTTAAACTTTGAATCAAGGAGGAAGAATTGACGACATGGCATTGAATATATATAATTCCTAAGGTCAAGGTTTGACCTCGATTTAAGAGAAAAGATTCTGAATCAAGTTGTGGTAATAAGAGCAACTTCTTCTCAGTTGTTTTCATCTTACAACTTACCTTGCTAAGGGACAGAGGGTATCTCCTCCTCAATAGATACCAATTGTTAAGCTATCCTTTATTGTAAAAACAGTTAGCTACCAAAGACATGAAAAAATAAAGAGCCCAATTACTCTTTCTTAAAAGAGTTATGAAAACAGCTTAGTCTTAAGAAAAGACCCCTTACAGATTATTGTGATGTTAAATCCTATGATTAAGATATAATCACGAACTAAGAAAAGAATGATAATTAACCAGAGGTTGCAAGATTATAAACTTGATCTAGGTATTATCATGTCGAGCAAGGGTGAGAGTGTTGACGGCATAGGAGTGCCAAAGATGTCAACACAGTAGTGCCATAGACATCGGCACAGGAGTGCCAAAAAATATTAAAATCCTTGGCCAAGGTACGATGCTAGATTCAACATCTATCAACTATCAAGTACCAGATATACCATTGATCAGAGTGACCTTGCTAGTTGGGAGGTACCCTTAGTAAGGTCGATCAGAAGGTATAGGTCCTTGACACCAGGCTCAGAGACATGATGATAATTTGATCGATGTTGATTACCCTTGTGAAGGGCGGGTTCTTCAATTGAAAAAACTTGGGAGACCAGTAAGTCTTGGTTGGGCAGTAAAGCCCCTAATGATAATTCTCTTTCCCTTATTGATAAAGAAGCCCAAGTATAACAGCATGAAGATGATGTCAAATGTATTTCTTCCTCACTCGTGAAACCAGGTACACGCAATGCTAATTAAAGTTTACTTTCATTTATGCCATGAATGTTATTCTTTTATGTTAATGTACATTGTAACATTCTACAGTTAATTAGTGAGATAGTTAATTGATTCATTCAGCTAAAATGAAAGATCTAAAATTAGTTAATGAAAATAAAGAAGTTATTTCTTCCCTCAGTTAGTTAATTGGTTGGATGGGAAACTTAGATGGAATAGTTAGTTATTGCCGAATGAAAGTTGGCAGTTAGTTTTCCATTTCTTAAACCATAGAATGACAGTTGTTACATTTGTTTCATAGCTGTAGTAATTGTTCGTTACTTTCTGGAAGCAAAGAAAAGTAGTTATTATCTTTCTGAGATTCTCTGTTATATGTTTACAATTAATAGTTTTCCTTCAACTGGAAATGGAAGTTTAAAAGTTATTGATGAGTTGAATGATGTAACGACATCGGAAATGATTTTCTTTTTTCTTCTAACTACAAAGAAAACCCTAGTTTGACAATTATTTAGTCATTGATCTTTTGTGAGATGGTTGGTGAAAACAATTAGTTGCTTCAGATCAGCTAAACCTGAAAACTTAGAAGTTAGTTGGGAATTTAAATTGACTTGGTTGAAATCGTTTTGGAAACCCTAGAATAGAAATAAGTTAGTTGTTTTTTGGCTAAAACTGGTAGTTGGTTAACATTTTTAATCTGTAGAATAAGTGAGTGTTACAAAGTTAGTCAAACTTCCCTTCTTGTGTTGCCTAAAATGCACCTAATCTTAATAATGTATCAGCTTAAATTGCTTTTAGGAATGCTATCCTCTCTAACACCCATTTGGGTAACTTGTGTAGAGCAACTGTGGCACCAAAGACCCTTACGACAATATAATTGTCAAAGAAACCAATCCCCAATTGTGGGTTACCTTTGTCTCCTTATCAAGTGCCAAAGGCCTCAATGTAATGTCCCCTTCTCAGTCCTAAGCACTTTAGTGACCGTTAGCCTATTTCTAGAGTCTTGTAGACTATTCAAAGGTGTTTCTAGGGATTCCAAATTTCTTGGAGGTTTCTCATTTGTTTTTCAAGAGGATATTGTTGGGGTTTGCCATAGAGTTTTTTGGGTTTTTCTGGGTTTTCTGAGATCTTTGATGGACAACCACTATTATTTTTAGCAATGTCTATTTTTAGTATTTCCTATTTTTAATGTCACAGTTGCATTTCAGAATGTGCTTATTTTGAGTTTGGACACACTTACTATTTTTAGCAATATGCTTTTTTATTAAGTTATATTTCTGGCAGTGGTCCTAGCAATAGTTCAGCGCAAGATTTCTATTTCTGGCAGTTGTGGCAATTTCAATTGATAGTGTCTTGATATTTTTGGTAATTGGCGCCTCCACCATCCTTGGAGTTCGAAAAAGGAAATATTTGCAACTTAAGTTAATTTTATCAAGTCAAAAAGGCCCCTTGGACCCCCATGCCTAGCATGTGACAACTTAAGTTGTTTTTAAAAAGCAAATTTGATGCATGACTATAGTGGACGCCAAAATTAAGGGTTTAAGTGAGATTTTTAATAAAGTATTTTATTCTCCCATGTGTGGCATCCCCTTTTGGAGGGAAAAGGCATTCAAACTTCTGGGTCTCTAAATCTATATATACTCCCTCATTTCATTTGCTGGAATATAGTGATACTTCAGTGTTGTTTGGATTAGATGTTTCTAATGCCCTTCTCTTGGAGTAATGCAAAAAACTCCCAAGCCTACTCCCAATTCTCGTGGAAGCTGTGCAGTGCAAGATGCACTCCTAGTTTTGATAGCAGGTATGCAAGCTCCCATTGTAAAGTGGATGCAATTGAGTCTCATATTGGTGCAGGATGGCCTTTTGTCTCCATCCGCCTTTACCTTGCCATGATGCTGCCTTCTGTGGGCATTGGCCTGGTGGGAATCGCTGGCCTGCAAGCGCAAGATTGTCCATGATCGATTTCGTGATGTCGACGACTGAGGATCTGCCCTTGTGGGTATTGGCTCATTGGCTTTCATCATCTTGAGTGCCCCTTTGCTCAAAATTTGGGATTTTCTATAGAGCTGGATTTTATCTTGCTGGTCACCCACCTAGCGAGGCCATACATCCTTGCTGGAAGGTGTTTTTGGTGTGTATTGCTGCTGGTCAGACTTGTTGGGGCTGCTACAAGCTCATTTTGGATGCCTAGCCTTATACTTGCCTTTGCAATTTGTTTGGCATGATTCTACGGAGTATTGGTGAAGTTATGCTCATTTTGTGATTGTTGGTTGGTGTTTTAAGCTTGCTGTTCATACATATCAGTCTGTTGTCCTCTGTATCAGACCTGTAGCAGCGACTTGTTTGACCCTCTATCAACCTCTAGAGGACCTTTCATTGAGGTATTATTGTTATGATTTGTGGGGGTGTTCTCATACTATCATTGTAGCATCTTGGGAAGAGTTTATACTTCATATTTCTATCATTTTCCTTTCATAGCAGCAGCATATGATCTGATATATTTCATGATGAGCTTAATGTAACACCATCGGTAGTACCATTGGTGACTGCTCCTATATTTGTCTTGATACTCACCCCACTGAACAAGTGGTGCTCCCGTTGAATAAGTGGTTGAGCTTCTTTATGTTACATGCTACTCCCATTGAATAAGTGGTTGAGTTTCATTTGCTTTCTTGTTATGCCTGTTGAACAAGCGGATGACTATGTTTTGAGTGGCTGGCTTGCCGCCAAGTATTTGCTTGTTGTAATTCCCAGTAAATAAGCGGATGATTTACTTTCACACATTTGGTTTGATTACTCACCCCACTGAAGAAGTGGTAGCATAGAGAATTTCAGAATTTGCAAGCCTTCTCACCGTGCTCTCACCTTGCCCACATCAGGATCTGGGTGATCAGAAAGCGGAGGGTTGCTTATTCAGTTGTTTATCATTGCATTTTGGCTAATGCTAATGGATGAAGTTTTTGGAAAAAATTGGGGTGGTTATTACACTTAAGAATTCCTTGAATTTGCTGGTGAGTCTTGGCCTTTCATACCTTAGCTTTTTCAACAAAGAAGTCTTCAGAAACATGATAGTTCGAGTATGGACAATTCATATCCATATTCACAATCCTCATTTGGACTAGGGAAAAAAATCCCTTTAGCACTCTATTTGAGTGTAGCTATACACCTAAACAACTATCCCACTCTTTCATAAAGACATGCAACATTATGTGGCACAACACATAATACAATCTGAATATTTGGGAGAATCCAAGTTTTTTTTAAATTTGACATTTTTGTGTGTAACCTATCAACCAAGGGTTATCCATAGTCAAAATAATTTGTTTGCATATGGATTTTAGATGTATGCTACCAACATTAACATCCTTGTTTGCATCTTTTGTTCTGTATCAATGCCCATAACTTAACAAATTCCTTGATAGGTATCTTTGAAACATTCTTCAAATGTGTCCAAGTCAAAGGTTGAGCTCGTTGTTTGAAATGGATTCCAATTTCTTCACAGTCTTGTCCTTTTTGACTTTGTGGTGGAGGAGCCACTTGACCTTGTAGTTGAGTCTATCCTTGTTCCACTCTATGGACTCATTGGTTGTAGTGCTTTGGGGTTCAAGTTAAAAGCAATTTGAATTAATCCCCTACTTATGGTAAACATAATGCTTCCATCTGCACCTAGAACATTCCTAGATACAAGATCATATTTCTTGAAGATCCACTCCAACAATTCAAGACTAATGAAGCAAGTGGGCATGATAACCTTGACCTTGTAATTGAATCTATCCTTGTAATATGTGGATAAGGCATGTAAGCTTATTGTTTGTAGTGATTTAAGGTTTGAGTTAAAAATAGTTTGAATTAATACCCTGCTTATAGTTGACATAATTCTCCCATATGCACCAAGAACATTCATGGATACGGGATCATATTTCTTGAAGATCCACTCCAGCAATTTAGGGCTAATGAAGCAGTTGAGCACGATAATCTTCCCTAGGTCAAATTTCCATACATTGTAGATAGGGACAACAACGAAACACTTGTTAGAGAAAATCTTAACAAGCCCCACCGAATCTAGAAAGTTATGGCATCTCTAATATGCATCTTGGAGTCTTCTATGCGATCAATAAGAATACCCTTCCCTGATGATCTATAAAACCACTTGATAAACTGAGATAGATGTTTAAGGCAACTAATAAGGGTAATAACTGTTAGTTTTAGGATCAGATTTAATAGAAAGCAGAAATCACAACACATGAACAATAAACACAGCAGTTTACCCTAGGAAAACCCTCCTACTCGAGTGAGAAAAACCCAGCAAAAATTATATCTCATATATTTATCAGATAGAAGCGCAAAATGCTGCATACAGAGTCTGGCCTTACACAAGGCTGAATAAATACAATGAATAATAGCATCACTCCTTGATGCAAAGATACAAGTGAAACTAATTTGCTGCTAAGTGCGAACTCCTTCTTGAAAGAATGTCAATTGAATATGAGAATGACTTGATGATTAGATTGAAATGAACTCCATCTTGTATATATACAAACCAAGGTGACTCTTCACTTAGGTCGGCCTCCTTTTAAGAAATAATATAATGTGTGATTAAGGCCGACTTGCCTTATTAATTATTTATTATTTAAATTTTGAGAGAAAGATATCTCCCGCCGCTATAACATCAACACTCCCTCTTAGCTAGGGAGGTATCTTTCCAGATATCTACATCATGGAGTCTCTCAACATGACGCCCACAATGGCTACACCCATTTGTGGAAAGCACAAAGGTTCATCACGGAGTCTCTCGACGTGATGTCGTCATGGAGTCTCTCAACATGGCGTCCACCATGGCTACTCCCATG
>VDFB02270832.1:0-26560 GCA_007258455.2 Sequoia sempervirens | reverse complement strand
ATAGACCCCACCACCCGAAACGCAATCTGACGAGCCAAAGAGTCCACCTAGGTCATCATCTTCACCTCACTCTGTAGCATCCTCCTCTGAAATAAAAAATTCCTACCTCCTCCTTTCTCGCTCGAGCACTCCATGAAAGCTCCTACTCTCACATTCTAATTGATGATTAAGTATGTTATGCTAAATTAAATGCACCTATTTTCTAATCAAAGAACATTAAATTCATATAAGGATCTAATCTAACATATGTACAAGATTAACTTGAATAGTATGAAACCTAAAGTGACTACCTAAAATTAATTTAAATAATTACATTAGTATAATTCAAGACACACAAATGATTGTTTGTCAAGAATGAAGAAATGTGGGAGAATATAGAATGTCATCTAGTAACTCTAACACCACTGCTTTATCAATCACACTATTCAAGAACATTAGACATCTATTACTAGTGAAAATACACAACATTAATAGGTTCTTGAAGAGGTGTGGCATCCATTTCTATTAACATGTATTCTCCAAACCCATAAATTTCTTCAATTATGTAAGGTCTTAACTAATTAGGGATGGCTTTTCCTTTTTTTTTCAGTCGGGGCAGCATTTACATTATGTTGATTCTTAAATAACACCAAATTAACTTTACTAAATGCATGAGGCATTACATTATCATTGTAACTACATTGCAATTTTTTGGAATAAGCTTGGAGATGCTCAAGAGCATTAATGCGCCATTCATCAAGAATTTCAAGCTAATGCAATCATTGTTCTTTATAAGTAGTGTCAATAATAAGTCCTTGAAGAGTGATTCTTAATGAAGGAATCTCTAACTCCAAGGGAATTATTGCCTTGGTACTATTGACAATTATGTCACTCACAACAACAATATAGATAAATTCCTCATAGGTAGATCATCAAGAACCCATCTTTACTTGAAAGACTAAACCAAGGCAACCTAAGTAGTGGTCCGTGTTATAGGAAAAGGTTGATTGAGCTTAATCCTAAGGCTTCGGTAGTTAGGTATTGACCATACTAGGTTCACTTTAGGGTATGATGTGATATTGTTGTTAATATCAAGGGGTCTATGGTGGATTGGAATTATAAAGATTCAGTACCAAGCTTCCAATTAAATCGTAAAATAATGTCATGATATCAAAGCATTTACAATAATATTTCATGAACATCAACAAGTTTTGCTATCACTTAAGCAGATTTAGCTTTAATTATTCATCAATTTCATATGAAATGAAATATTTTCAATAATTTCCATTCATTAATCTATTTTTTGAAACATTTTCAAGAATTTAAACATCTAATCTAAAAAAAAGCATAAAAATACTAAAACTTAAAATTTATCCCAATTATTCTCCACACATACCCCAAGAGTTAATCAAATCAAAGAAAACCGATTTATACTTCACAAATTGCTTCACAACTACATATAAAATAATGTGAGCTTTTCAAAACAAGTTTTTAGTTTGGACACCGAGTAGGTTCTGCATGCACCCTTAAATGGTGTAGCATGTAGTCTTGTTTGGCTGAACTAACAACACCAACTACAAAAATTAATGATAGGTATCTATCCAATTTCCTTTGATATTGATTAAGTTCTATGTTGATACAAGTTTTTAGTCCAAAATGATTCAGAAAATAGGAAAAAAGAACAAAACTTAAAGAAGTTTTGGCTCTTCCGACATCCACAAATTATGAACTTAACTTAAAAAGAGGTATCCCCTAGCCTTTTATAGAAGTAATACATAGGTAGGATAAGACAAATACATGAGAGGAAATCCAAGGGACAAATCACATCAAGACACATGGAATGTGGTGACTTGTAAGAGAATTGCAAATGAAGTCAATGAAGGACAACCTTCATCTGCATGTTGAAGTCCTTTGGGTTTCTTATCTTTTTATTATTAGGGTTCCTTCTTGGAACCAAAAAAATCCACATAAATAGAATGTAGGAAGTTCACATATATTCAGAATGATTAGGTGGAATTTCTTTTCCTACACTCATATTCAATCTCAATTTGAACATTCAAAGAATAAGTAATCCCTGGAATGAATACACTTCTTTTCCGCATGCTTAAACTCTAGAGTCCCAGTTTCTTGGTATCTAGTGTATCTTTGCAATGAACTCTATCCAAGCATAAGCTTCCAAAGTGTATCATTGAACCTAGTAGCACAATCATATCTACTTGCAACTTTAATTTTCTTGACCGTCCATACCTAAACTTGGCATTGCAATTTGCTTCTTCTGTAATCACAAATTCCACTGATTAAATCCCTTTTTAAAAAAGTATTTATTAAAAAAATCTCATGTAAATAAAACCATCATTAAATTTTTTATCATATAAATACATCATAAATAACACACTTTTTGAAAAGCACAAATTCTTGCGTAATTATCCTTAATATACTATATTATTGAACTATCAAAATTCTTGAATAACCTTAAAATTTTAAAAATTTACTTTACATCATTACCAAGTACCTGGTACTCGGTATTCAACTTTACCCATGAATTTCCCTGGACTTCAATTTTATCAAAACCTCCATTTTTACCAAACCTCGACTATTAGATGAGAACACTATGCTCAACATTCCTGGTTCTCGATATCCAGTACCCAAAACACTACATTACAGCAATTCTTTCAAAGATTTCTCTTTACTTTGATGATCTTTCAAATAGCCAACACCCATAAGCGCTAATTCTTTTCACTTGGGTCCCCAAGTCTTTCAGTCTTGGGGCATGTTGTGAGACCACACAACAACTTGCAACCAATAAAACCAAATTCAAAGCAAACATGAAATTAAATCACTAGTTGTAAATTATAAGTATATATTTTAAAACAATAATCCCCACTTTTACCTAGATTTTGGACATAAAATAGTAAAAATTCCTCTCAAACATCCATGTGCTTTGATTACTAATTCTAGCTTGTGGAACTAGGAAATAAATCAGTTCATTGACATTGGACTACATAATATGGTAATCCTCCAAAGCCAGCTAGGGATAGAGCCTTGCTACTAGTCAAGCATCCATAGCCCTGATAAGGTTATCTCTATAATTCCCCAAAACATATTATAATCGGCACCAAAACATCTAGCAGTCCAGATATTTGATAGCCCAAGAGTTTCCATCTTTTATTTTTAATATATATATATATATATATATATATATCTTTTGATATTTCATTGATAGCTCATTTCAACTTGCAAGCAATGAAGGCCACTATTAGGTTGGGAATTACAATGGTAGAAAAGGTTACCTTTTAATTTTTCATTCAATGCAAATCCCTTCATCGTTTCACTACTTCCCAAAAACTTGTTTAATAATTCCTTGTTGGTGTGTATTTACGGCTAAACTTTACCACTTTTATGCCAAATCCTAGCTAACTGCGACTAGCTATATGTTAGAGGATATGCATAAATTAAAATTTAGCAGCAAACAATTTAATCACCAAATTTAAATCTAAATTTAGAACCATTAGTTACCACCCTTTTTCGATCAAATTTTATGGCAACTACTAAATGCTTGGATAGCACTTCCAATTTGACGGTGTTGTGCCATATTAATGGATCAAAAATGTGATGATGACACTAAAACACAATCACATTATTCTACATCAAACTCGCATGCCTCAATGCACGTGTATTATCTCTTTCAAATTTCCCTGGTAATGACGAGTGCTACCTCACCGACTTAATTTTCCTTTCTATTTCACACACATAAGCACCTTCATGATTAATACAACTTAAGAAAAACACAATGAAATGACCACCATTAATGTCTAAATCTCTAACTTGCTTGATTTGCAATCTTCATACTAGGCGAATTTGAAGCAAATTGTCACCAAATGTGTGTAAAAATTAATTTGATTTAACATTCCACTTTGGAGAAACTCATCCAGTTGCCACCTTGTTTACGGTTTCCAAGACTTCAATCCAGGAAACTATGTACTATAACTTCCTCATGTTTTTTTATAAATTTTGCACTTCTCTCGAATTCTTCACACTTTTTACTTTTCCTTCTTTTTTTTTCGCTTTTTTTGTTGTCTGCTAGTGCTTGGTTGCTTCCAGGTCATGCATACTCCCATTTTCCTGACCTGCTCTTGCCACTATAATTTTTTCTTGGGTGAAATCATGACTCAAAGGCTTGAAAAGGTTTTCTTCATTTGGACTACCAGTTTCATTGTACCAAACTTGTGCTTATTCCTTAGGGAAAAATATGTGGAATCCAACTAATACAATTGGTTCTATTCTAACTTGGCTTCTCGCTTTGTAGCATCACTCCAGGATATTAGGCTTCATGTTGAAGATGTTCTCTTAGCTATAAATTTCATAGTGTGGCCTAAATATTTGGAGAATCTGGATAGTATTCTATTTATTGCACATCCGACCATTGGGATTCCTTCCATGGATGATATTCCTTGATTCCTAGAACATAGGGAAGTGGTTCCACTCTGGCCTTTCCTTTCTGACCTATATATTCCTGATTTTGAAGTTCACCAAGAAAATTCCTACGAAGGGTATTTATCCCTAATGGATGAGGCATCCTAGATTGACTGAATGGCTACTCCTATATATAGCTTAGCGACCTCTTTTTTGTTAGTTTTGATCTTTTTGCAACAAGAATTTTGATACTTCCATGTATATACGCGATACACACACATACATATAACTTTTTTATACATTTTAAAACATGTATTTACTGTGTATGATTTCATCATTTTACATTTCACAACACAATGTTACAAATGTTTGAATTAATTCTCATGTGTATGACAAGTTAAGAAAAATTTGCTAATGCAAAGGGCCAAACATAAAAGAAAGAAAGAAATAAATAAATAAAACAAAAGAAAATAAAATGAAAACAAAACAAAACAAAACCCTACAAAAGAAAACTGGCCCTAACTAACCAAAACTCTAATCTAACAAATGACTAACCCTAACAAAACAATTTATTTTAATTTCAATTACTATTTACATTGTTCTTTTAGTATGAAATACAATAGGCTTATCCTTGAATTCATTCAAACAAATTTCAAATGTCCTACTATAGCAATGAATTATTTTAATTTTTTTGCATTTAACAAGCACAAATTCAAAGGTGTACTTACCAATGACTTGGATCATATGTACGAAAATGACCTCATTAAAGGTCGATCACACACACTTCTTCTGATTAAGTAATACTCTACCTTCATCCAGCCCTAGTTCATGGTTTTGCTCTTTACTCTGCTCAATTCCATGAATGACTGTGTCCATTTCTTGATTTTCTTCTCCTTTGAAAATTTTCATGTCCTTAGTCCTATCTTCACTTTGAACTTTGTTAGACCAAGAAATATCACAATTTATATTGCTATTAGAGAGAGAAAAAGTAAAAAAATGATATTTTGTATCTTGCATAAAATCGTGAAAATTTTCTTTTTTATCTTGTCACTTTTCAATTTGGAATGGAAAACACGCATCTCCTACTCAATTTTCCCGCTCCTTTTCTTCACTTGTATTTTCCACGTATAAAGAGAATGATGACTCATCGATGTCATTTCCTCATTTTTTGATGCAATGTTTTTGAATCTTGGCATTCTCACCTATCTTCCTGCAAAAAATTAATATTTTCTTTATAACAATTGTAGTTATCGAACCCTTTTGATATATCAGTTAATTTTTTAACATTTTCAATTCCACTAGGGTTATACTCTTTCTTCATTAATAGTCCCTTTCTTCTAGCAGTTAAAATTTCTTCCATTAACATAATTACCTTACACATAGCCAAACTTACCCTAGTTAAAAAAAATTCACAATCAAGTTCACCATGATCAGTTGTATCATGAATTCTACACTCGATGACTCTACCAAAAGTGAATAAACTAAAAGGATGTAATTTCTAGTTAAGATTTTTTTGAAGTTTTTCAACTTCCATTTTGAAATACCAACTTGTAGTAGACTCTCACCTTACAAGCTATCTCTTAAACTCAAAACTAACATAAATTCTACCTTTCCCTCCTCATGCCAGTTCTTGTTGATGATGATGTCACTTGCAACAATAGTGTAGATAAAGTCCTCACATGCAGACCATGAAGAACCTATCTTTATTTGAAAGACTGAACCAGGGCAACCTAAGGGGTGGTATGTGTTATAGGAAAAGGTTTACTTAGCTTAATCCCAAGGCTCTGGTAGTCAGTTCTTGACGATACAAGGTTCACTTTAGGGTATGATGTGATATTGTTGTTAATCTCAATGGGTCTATGGTTGATCAAAATTATAAACATTCAGTACCAAGCTTCCGGTTCAATCACAAAATAATATCATGAAATCAAAAGATTTACAATAATATTTCATGAACATCAACAATTTTTTCTATCACTTAAGTAGATTTAGCTTTAAGAATTCAACAGTTTCATAAGAAATGAAAGATTTTTAATAATTTCCATTCATTCATCTATTTTTTGAAACATTTTAAAGAATTTAATCATCTAATCTAAATTAAAGTATTAAAATAACTAAAAATTAAAATTTTTGCTGGCATGCCCCAAGAGTTAATCAAATCAAAGAAAACGGCTTTATACTTCACCAGATTGCTTCACAGCTACATATAAAATTGTGTGATATTTTAAACAAGGCGTTTTATTTTGGACACCGAGTACGTTCTACATGCACCCTTAAATAATGCAACACATAGTCTTATTCAGTTGAACTAACAAAACCAACTAGAAAAATCCATGAGACAGGTAGCTATCCAATTGGCTTTGATATTGATTTATTTCTATGTGCATACAAGTTTTTAGTATGAAATGATTCAAAACATAGGAAGAAAAAATAATACTTAAAGAAGCTTTGGCTCTTTCGACATCCACAAATTATGAACTTGACTTAAATAAATGTATCCCCTAGCCTTTATAGAAGTAAGACACATGTAGAATAAGACAAATACATGAGAGGAAATCCAAGGGATGAATCACATCATGACATGTTGAATTCCTTCAGGTTTCTTATATTTTTATTATGAGGGTTCCTTCTTAGAACCAAACAAATCTGCATAAACCAAATGTAGCAAATTCCCATATATTTAGAATGATCAAGTGGAATTTCTTTTCCAACACTGAGACTCAAACTTGATTTGAACATTCCAGGAATAAGTAATCCCCAAAATTATTACACTTCTTTGCTGCATGCTTAAAATCTAAAGTCCCATTTTCTTGGTATTCGTTGTATCTTTGCAATGAACTCTATCCCAACATGAGCTTTTAAAGTGTATCATTGAACCTGGTAACACCATTGGATCTACTTGCAACTTTAATTTTCTTGACCATTCATACCTAAACTCTGTAGATCGCAACTTGTTTCTCTTGCAATCACAAATTCCACTCATTAAATCCCTTTTTAAAATAAAATTATAAAACAAATCTCATGTAAATAAAACCATCATTAATTTTTTTATCATATCAATTCATCATAAATAAAACACTTTCTGAAAAGCACAAATTCTTGTGTAATTATCCTTTATATATCGGATTTACCAAACTATTGGACTTCTTGGGTAACCTTAAAATTTTAAAACTTTACTTTGCATCATTACCTAGTACCTAGTACCCAGTATTCAAATTTACCCATTAATTTTCCCGAACTTTGGTTTTACCAGAACTTCCATTTTTACTGGACCTTGAATATCGGACTCGAACACTTTGCTCAACATTTACATTAACTTTTTCCTTTTTAACACTCCCAGTTCTCGGTATCTAGTGCCCAAAATAGTACATTATGAGGTACTCTTTCTTTAAATATTTCTCTTTTCTCTTTACTTCTAGTGATCTTTTCAACTAGCTAGCACCTTCCAAAAGCATTAATTTTCACTTGGGTCCCCAAGTCTTACAATCTTGGGGCATGTTGTGTGACCACAAAATAACTACCATATACAAGGTTATAAGGAGTATTCTCAATTGACGTTCTGATACTAGTACAATAATCCCATAATGTGTATGTCAGGTTCACCAAAATGAAACCTTGAAAATTTGTAGTTGTATGTATGTGTGTATGCTTTAGGAGATACAATAATCAATTTCCTACAAGTTTCACTTAAGGAAACCTTAGAGATATTAATCCAAGGATAGAATGAGGGAAAGAGATCTGTAATAAGGTGTCCTAGGGTGTGATTAAAGGTATAAAGGGGGTTCACCACCAAGCTATGGCTTAGAAAGATAAGCAATGCAAATGATATGAAAGACTTAAGTAAATGACCTAGAAATAAATTCAAATCAGAACAGTAAACTAAGAAAGTACATAGGTGCACCTGGAAACCTGAGGAGGCTTGAATGAAGGTCTGAAATCTTGAACATGATGATTTCAATGCATACTGGGATTCATACGCTAGGCTTGGTGATTTAGTCCTAGATTAGTGTTTATGGGTAGAAACTGGAATATGGCAGTGACAAGTCTGAATCCTCTAAAACTCAAAAAATATGCTACACTAGGACCCATGCACCACAAGTGGTGTATTAGTCTCGTTATGCTTTTTTGGAAATTCAAGGTCTGAATTTGTTCTTCTATCTTTGCTCTTTCTTTCTAACTTTTTTTTTAGATATGAAGTTGTTTAAAAGCCCATAGAACAAAATATTGTATTGACTTGCTTATGGGGGGTTTTCCTCAATCAAACCCCTAGTTTGGTAATTAAACCTTGATATAAACAATAGATTTCAAAATAAAATGTGAATGTAAGTCCTAATCTTAAGTGCATCTAAGATTAAAGCATATCTAGAAGGCCATAAAACCCTATTCTAATGTGCTAGAATAAGATGCATGAATGAAATATAGAGATGATGACTCACTTTGTGAGATCTTTAATCACCCTATAAACAATAATGATGTATGTACCTTCCTTTAAATAGAAAGTAGAATGATAATGGAGGATGAAATCACTTAGGAAACAAGTCATTAGGCTTGGCTTGATGGCAAGTTGCATCTCCCCAACCTAGAATCCATCGTGATTCACCATAGGAAACCATCATCAATCCTTAACAATGCTAGATCTTGAATGAAAGTGAGCTTGAAGATCTACAAAAACACCATAATGTTTCTCCAATACTTCAACTTTTCTTTCTACTTGCTCTTGAATGCTCTTGTAAAAGTATGCTTGAGTGCTCAAGTTGATATAATGAATTCTTAGACTTGCTTAGATGAAATAGTGATTTGACCTTGTTTATATAGGAACTTCATCTAATTTACTGTTTATTAGATCTCAAATGTTGACATCAACCAAAAAATTGAATTAAAAACCTTGATTTCCCACTCAAACCCTAAAAAAAGGGTCACATGAACTCATACACCACTTGTGGCGTATGGGTCCCACTTAGGGGGACTCATATACCCAAGGTGGCATATGAGTCCTACCCTAGCTTTTCGAGGTGAGTAAATGTTGGGTTGTTAGAAAATTAAATTCCTTTGTTGATTTTGTTAGGATTTCAACTAAAATAAGCCTTGGGATCCAAAATAATGGGTCTTGAGAGCCTATTATTAATGATTTAAAGTGTCATGAATGTAGGGGTGCTAAAATAGGTCCAAAGTAAGTGTGAAAGTTATATCAT
Organism: Sequoia sempervirens; assembly: GCA_007258455.2. NCBI lineage: Eukaryota > Viridiplantae > Streptophyta > Pinopsida > Cupressales > Cupressaceae > Sequoia > Sequoia sempervirens. The sequence goes on along the minus strand of VDFB02270832.1, from coordinate 16,976 downwards.
ATCCAAGAAGAGCATACAATTTTATACACTACATATACAACACTATCCTTTCACCTTCACTAGTTCAATGACAGTGACATGAATATTCTCAAATTCTCTAACATTGTCTCCACTTTCTCTCTTTCTTAGATTCTATTTGCACTCTACTATTTTGATATTTGATCATCTAGATTGGAGTTGTGTGTGATCTATAATCGACATTAAATATTTTCTCAATTCTCACTTCTTGAAGAATCTAATACATCCATCATCTTCCCCTATCCTTTCATCATTTATCCTCTAGTTACCTCATCATTTTTGAGAGCACACCTATTTCATTTTACTCACTTTTCCTCTCAAGGGAGTATACCTAACTCCCATCATTCTAGTTATTGGAGCATTGTGTCACTTGCCCTTATCCCTTTTGACCCACTATAGTTTATTTTTCTTGTAGTCGTGATGTCATATGAAAAAGGAAAAAAAAGTAGGCACCTCGAAAATGACCATACCTAACCACACCTAACTTTACCAAATCCTATCCATTAATTAAATAAATATTCATTATTTGTTTAATTAATTTATCCTTCACTTTTATCCTCCACTTTAATTAAATTAATATTTATTATTTATTTAATTAATTTATCCTTCCACATCACCCTTCTACAATAATTAATTAAATAATTTTATTGTTATTTAATTAATTATTAAGAGTTACAAAGTGTCACTAAATGGTGAGGTGCGAGGCATCTATAGGCTTGAAGAGCAGGCGAGAAAGCTGGGAATGAAGTGATTCAGGAAAAAGCTAGAGAAAGCAAAATTGCAGAATGAAAACCACATTCCACAATGGGTGTTCGTCAATGGAGAATGGATTGATCATTGTTACTCGGCACACCGTAAAATGTCATGCGAAGGCCAGGAGGTGTAGGGTCCTGTCCGAATGCGGCATGATTCCCCTTCAGTCGACATAAGAAAAGAGTGGCGGGGCGATGCAGGAAAAAAGGTCAAGCAACCTGGTTTTTTTAATCATAAAACTCAGAATAAAATAGCATGGAGGAAAAAAGAGAGAATCCGCAATGAAGATGGGAACGCAACTGCAAAGAATCCGGATCTAAAGAAGGAACAAAACCCTAATTCAACAGAAGAGCAAACAATACCGTTGATTGATGTATTGCAGGAGATAAAGAACGATGCAAAAATCCTAAATGATTTCGCAATAATATGTCGATTCATTGGAGGTTGTCCCAGTAGGGCAGAAATCAGAGATTGGATAAAGAAGGAATGGAGGATAGAAGTATTACTTAGGTTTATGCCAAAAATATTTTTGTGGTGGTTTTTGCAAATGAAGAATCAATGAAAAAAGTAACTGAGGTGGGGGTATGACATCTGGGCATACTTTCGCTATACATGCAACCCTTGGAGAAAAAAATTCGATCCTACCCAGTTCAAGCTGTATGATCATCCGATCTGGATTCGCCTTTACAACCTCCTGTTCGAATATTGGAATGGCGGTTGTTTGGAAAAAAATAGGAAGATCGTTGGGAACCCTACTGGACATCGACATGGATATTATTGATAGCGATTTATATAAATATGCAAGGTTGCAAATCGCGGCAATAAACACCATACCTCGATCTTTAAAACTACAGGTGGAAGGGGAAATATGGACCCAGGTCATCGAAATAGAAGAGGATAAAATATTTTGCCTAAAATGCAGTTCAAGAAGGCACAAAGAGGAGTCTTGCAATCTTGGGCAGGAAGATAGAGACCCTAGGCGAGTGGTAAGAGAGAATAATAGATGGCAACTAGTTCCTTATGAGTCAAGGGAGCTGAAACCAAGGCCAGTGGAATCCAAGGAAAAGAAATTTGAGGGAGTATGCACAGATCAAGTTGGTACTATTGGGGTCAATCCTCACCAGCCATCAGAAGAAATGACAAAGTTGGACAAACCAAAAAATGATTGGTTGGAAATTTACAATCCTCCTACAGATTCCGAAGCCGAATTAGAATGTGAAGATGTGTTAGACATAATTGATGAAAGAAGCATTACTCAAACTACAATTTTGCATTTGGGTATGGGTAAACTCGGCAAACAAAGAAAACCCTAGGGCAGAAAATCGTTCAAACAACTAAGGGAAGAAGAGGCAACAGTCAAAAACTATCCCAGCATCAAAGAATTTTTGAGTACCAAGGGAGGATTGGCCTCCCTTGGGAAACAATGAAGCTCTCCACCTAGAATGTTAGGGGCCTAATGGCCCCTGACAAAAGACTCCTGATAAGGCGTCAATTGCAGAATAGTGCAAGTGATGTAATTCTCATACAAGAAACAAAATTGTCACAATCAGAAGCTGGAACGTTTTTGAAATTCATTAGATCTTGGAACGGCTTCTTTCAAGAATCGGTCGGTGCCTCAGGAGGTCTTGGGTTAATTTGGAAGGAAACTGAGGCTTCGATAAAAATATTGTGTTCACAAGCAAACTGGTTAGCAGCGGAAGTATTTAGCTTGAGTCTCAACATCCCATTCATCCTCATCAACATCTATGGCCCTACTAGAATGAAGGAGAAAGCTCGTGTTTGGATGGAGGTTTCGAGCTTCATCAAGGATCACTCATGCGCCAACATGATTTTTGGTGGTGATTTTAATGTGGTTCTTGAATTGTCAGAAAAAAGCGGTGGGCTAAGGTTAGAAACACAAGTAATGGTAGATTTTAGGAAGTTTGTTGCTAGCTCAAAATTGGAAGATTGTCAAACATCGAACGGTGTATTCACCTGGACCAACAGGAGAAAGGACTTTACGGAAATATCAGAGCATTTGGATAGATTCATGTTATATGCTGGATGGCGCAATATTTGTTCTACCATCGAGGCTCGCATTTTTCCAATCTCTATTTCGGATCATTTCCCTGTTGAACTAAATCTCTTCGCAGGCTTGGATCGCCCAAAGTCAACATTCAGATTCATGAACATGTGGTGGCGTGATGACCAACTTTTGAAGTTGCTGGAAACTTGGTGGAAAGAGCTTCACGTGGGCGGTTCAGCCAGTTTTAAAATCATTAAAAAATTGCAGCACATGAAATCCAAACTTAAAACTTGGAACAAGGTCAAATTTCAGAATATATTCGTAGAAAAGGAAAGAGTAGAGTTAGAATTGCAAGCCCTAAATGAAAAAGTAATCAGAGATGGTATGAGAAATGAGGAATTCATTAAAGAGAAGGATTTGAAGAACGAATTAGCAGAATTACTTAAGAGGGAAGAAGTATTTTGGCGGGACAAATCAAGAGAAGTCTGGCTCTCAGACGGTGATTCAAACTTGAAATTTTTTCATGCATCAGTGTTGGCGAGACGTGCGACAAACAAAATCAAGTCAGTATATTCAAGGGACGACTCCTTGAAAAGCGACACTCAAGACGTGGGGTTAGAGGCTGAGGCTTTCTTTAAAAACTTACTAGGGGAAGAATTTGGTCCAAACAGGGAGGGGAATATCCTGGATGCAATAGATAGAAGGGTGGATGATGTTGATAATTCCATGTTAACAGAGCTAATATCATTGGAGGAAGTAAAGGCGGCCTTATTTCAACTACACCCTGACAAGGCACCTGGGCCAGATGGATTCCCTGCTCATTTTTTCTAGAATTGTTGGGACTTCTTAGGGGCGGACTTGTGGAAAATGATAGAAGACTTCAGGAAAATAGGGAGATTTGTTAAGGACATCAATAATTCAGTCATCGCCCTCATTCCCAAGAAAACTGAATGCAGAAAATTTGGAGATTATAGGCCAATCTCACTCTACAATACCGTCTATAAGGTATTAGCAAAAGTATTAGCAAACATACTCTAAAATATTTTAGGAAAGTTTATTGCTCCCGAGCAGACTAGTTTCGTTCCAGGGAGGGAGATATCAGATAACATACTCCTCATCAGTGAAGCCGTGCATTCACTAAAAGTGGAAAAATCTGCGAGTATGGTAATAAAGTTGGATGTCTACAAAGCATATGACAAAGTCTCATGGGATTTTCTGATTAAAATAATGCAACGTATGGGCTTCAACAGCCATTGGTGTTCACTCATCAAACATTGCATTTCCTCGACAAGATTTTCTGTTTTGATTAACAGTTCAACGCATGGCTTCTTTTGGGCTACCAATGGACTGCAGCAAGGGGACCCTATTTCTTCATCCTTATTTGTGATAATGGCAGAAGCACTAAGTTGTGCAATTAAAAAGTGCCGCCATCTGCAGGACTGGAGGGGGATTACTGTAGCTCCAAACGTCGAGCAAATCACCCACACCCAATTCGCTGACGATACAACCTTGTTTGGCAAGGCTAATTTGCAGGAGGAAAAATGTATCAAAGAAACATTGGAGGAATACGAAACATAGTCAGGGCAAAAAATGAACAAAGAAAAGTCAAGAATCTACTTCTTCAACACAAAGATCCATCTACAGAAGGATATTGCGGCAATTCTGGGATTAAAAGAAGACAAGCTCCCAGCCAGGTTCCTTGGAGTATAGATTTTCGAAGGGGCCTGTAAATCAAAACATTAGAACGAAGTTTTGAACAAATGCAAAAAAAAGGCGTTATCATGGAAAAACAAATGGCTAACCCTGGCAGGCAGATTGACTATGACTAAATCAGTGCTCTCAACAATCCCAATTTTCACACTTGCCTATTATGAAGCCCCAAAGAAGATAGAAGCATGTATAGAGAAGGTTCTAAAAAGATTTTTATGGGAAGGGTCAAATGAAGAAAAGCGGATCTCACTCATTGGGTGGGACACCGCTTCAGAATCGGGGAGTGGTACTAAAGGCCACCTCAAATTTTAGGTTACAAAATACAACCGCCCAGACCCGCCACCGCACCGCACCGGCACGCATGCCGACCGCACCCGTCCGGTCGCCTGACCCGCGCTTCGCCCCTGCCATCCCGCACCAGTCCCTCCAGCGCCCCACCACCAGCCCCAACGTTCCCGTGTCCAAGCAAACCGTTCAATCTATTCTGCCTGTAGGTTAAGGGAGTTTGCGAGGTTAATGTTTCACTATTCCGCTGTAATAGAGAGGCCCTCGATGCTACTGTTGCAATTGCTATGAAGGTATTAGGTGTGTGTCAACACTGGTGTGATGGCAGAATCTATGAAATGTTTTGCGGTGCTCTGGTTGATGTTCATGAATCAAAGGAGTGGGTTGCAGTGCGGCTAAACAAGATTGTTGTTGGCATCAATGTTTCTGCTATTGCTAACGCAACAATGGAGTTGTCCACTAGAGGATGGGTGAGTTTCCTGAAAGCATTTTTTGACCCAGAACTGGCCCTGGATGAGGGGATGGAGGATGCTGAGGCTGAGGCAACAAAAAAATTCATATCGGACGCCTAGGAAGTCTTCCAAGTTGGAGTCAAAAACAACAACATGAACGCCTTTTCCCGGTTCATGAATTCAGATTGAGCATGGATTGGTTTTGATAGCCTAAGGCGCTTGACGGATTTGGGCGGTCTTTTGGCAATCTTAAATCATAGTTTGGGAATCTAGGTGGTTGTTTTGTGAAGTAGAATTCCCTACGTATTCAATGTTTGGTTTGGTGACTGTCTTATGTCTACATGATGTAAAGATTGGGTTCTTTCTGGCAATTTCAGAGCCTTTCTCACTGATGGTAGCTATGTTGTTCTTTAGTGACAGCATGAAAGGCCTACGAGCTGAATGTTTTTTGCTGAAATGTAATCAAGAGTCCCTATGCCTTGGTAACACTCATCTATAAAAATATAAAATAAAATAATAATTATTAAGAGTTACATGATTAACTAGGACTTTATCTAGATTCATTGAACTAAACACTTTCCATAAAAGTCAAACTAACTTTGCATCTCATCTATCCATTTTATGTACTACATCTCTAAATCCCAACCATTTACATTAGGATAATGCCCTAGTGTTGCCCTAATCAAATCTTAGACCTAGCCCCTATCCTTCATGTGACACTTGTCACATAACTATATCTTTAATCCAAACCCCAATTCTCAATTAGTCATAACCATTCATGAACTCAGTGAGCTAGATTTGAAGAAAAATATATATGTTCATATTTTATTGTCAATTATATTACACAATATATGTTAAGAAATAAAATAGTCCATTATTCAAGCTATTGTTTATATTTTTGATACATTTATTTTTTTTCTAATATATCAACGTTACTAACAATTATAAGAACACACTAAAATCAATTATTCATACTATTCCTTATACTAATTTAACACGGTGCAATTACAAAATGTAATTGCCACATTACACTTATTATATCCATTTTCTACTAAATATTTTAATTGTGACAACTATTATATTATTTTTTTCTTAATATGTAAAATATATAATACTTGACCTTAACTACTTTCACCATAAATAAAAATAAAATAGAAAATCATTTTATTTAATAAAATAAATTAATAAATATTTTTAATATCATTCAAAGAGAAAAAAAGCTACCACTAGGACCAAAAATAAAATAAATATAGAGGAGAGGGGCCCATAGTAGGGCAGGGCCAATAGTAGGGATATAAGTAGTCTTTAATGGGCCCCACAGTGGTGCCACATTAGCGAAACATGTTCAAGGGACTCAGTGTCCTACTATGGGCCCCTATGTGGTTTTACAAAAAACATGTTGATGTGGCATCATATTTGATGATGTGACCCTAAAAATAAATTTTTTACGCAGATGAGTTGGCAAGTAAACTGCTGTACAAAATTGAGACTTTTTTGAAATTATGTTATGAAATTCAAAAACCCAATTAGACTGCCCCACTATGGACCCCTCTCCCCTAACTTAAATTAATGTTTCTAAATTCGAGGTGTGTACATTCACGAGGAATCTTTATTATCACTAATGAAAAATAACAAAAGTTATTATCGCTTTACACGCCGACAAATTGCACAACCCATGTCCGTCCATATCCCACCATTTATTCTCTCAATCTTGCCAACTGTAAAGGAAAATGAAGAAATTAATTTATCATGTGATTATCGACTCGAATTCACTATTAATATTCGCTTATTTAGGATTAACAGACCTAACTAAATTAGGATTCTGATACCTCCTCTTTTGGCGTCACATGGCAACCACAAAAATGTTAAGAAAATACGCTTAACATTAGCTGTCCAGCGTCTCATTCCCAGCATCAATAAAATTATAAAAGTTTTTCTAGTTACCATTTTAGATAGTAAGTTATTATATATGATTCTGATCTGCTAGTTTTACTCGTAGAATTTATATAATCTCTTGTTCTGCAGCTTAATTTAGATGGAACAGAAAGCGCGAGAGATGTCATAGATTGTTTAGCCTTGTGCAGCCTGTAAGATTTAACGAAGAAAATGTGTATAAATGCGTGCTTGCTCGCTATTTCCTACCAAACGATCTTCACAGGTTTTTAGTAGTACACAAATTATTTGGGACAAGCAACATAGTCAAAACCCTTAAGGTATAGAACAAATGCTCTGTAAAGATTTTGTTAATAGACAGCCATTAATATTATTTCTTTACTTAGTTTTAACAAGAAACATTTGGGCTTTTCAATGATGTTTTATAGTTGCAGGATATTCTGGCTGAGAAGAGCGCATGGTATATGAAGCATGTGCGAGAGTGCAAGATCCAATCTACGGCTGCACTGGTGCAGTTTGTCTACTACAGAACCACGTATTATACCTGCAACCAGAACTGGCAACCACACAAGCATAGCTCCTCAATGCACAGGCTAGTCTGATGATTCTTGCGACTGGATTTTATAATGGCGGTGAGGCAGGAACTATATTGGGTGTTACCCACGATGATGATGTAACAGTTCTGAAAGATGTTCTAGACCTTAAGGAAATTGACTATGTTGCTTGTCCCAAATAATTTGTGTAATACTATAAACTTGTGAGTATTGTTTGGTGGGAAATAGGGAGCAAGCATCCACTTATCTCCACATTTTCTTCGTTGAATCTTACAGGCAGCACAAGGATAAACAATCCGAGTCATCTCTCGCGCTTTCTGTTCCATCTGAGTTGAGCAGCAGATCAAAAGTTTCAATAGTAAGGCTAGCAGATCAGCATCGTATAAAATAGGTTACTATCTAAAATTGTAATCACGAGGGCTTATTGAATGTAGGGTATGGGATAGAGTTCTGAGAGACGTTGGACACAGATATGTAGATTCTATAGCTGATGAAGATATCTTCTCTATGTAGACACATATCGAAATCGAGTCAATAATCACATGATCAGAATTTAATCTCTTTTTGTTTTGGTATGAGAATTTAAACTCTTCTTCTACTTCTTCATTTGTATGGCCTTTGCTCTCTCTCTGTATAATCCTTCGAGGATTCTTTTACTATCTATCAAAAGTTCCAGATTGTGTGGGACCACAAAATATTCCATTGCTCGAGCTTTTTCCCGACAGTGTCTGTTTTCTAGTTTGGTGAAACCAAAAACCACATAATACAATGGATTAAGAGTTCAAGCTCAATGGTGGGAAGCTGTAGACTGTTCAATAATGATGAGGTCCACCAGTTGAAATATATAAAATGTCGTATTTGTAAATGGTAAAAGCAAGAATCGAACATCACCAAATGTATTGCAGGATGATCGCCATGAATCCATACATTGTTGATTTTTGTAGCCAGAAGTGGATATGGATTTGTTTTAAAGCAACTCAAGATTAGATATGCTTTAAAAAATTGAAGCTGGGATTTTGAAGTGTTATGCTCTTTTGGCCTTTATTAGAAATGCTTCGAAGTTTGTGAGGATAAGATAAACCAAGAGTGGGATTTTATCTTTAATAGAATGTTTCCGGAAGCTTGTGAGGATAAGATAAATCCTAAAATATGATTTTATGTAAATAAAGCAAAGAAAGCAAGGAAAGATTCTTTTCCTGCACGCCAAGTAAAAACAAATGCCTAGGCTCTATAAATGTAAAGTGATTGTTGTAGCAAACTCTCAAGTATTGTGGTATTTTCGAAAGAAAAGTTTTTTGTTAGGCTCAATAGAAGATCCAACATTTGCAGGTTTTTCCCCGAATTGGGGTTTCCTAGGTAATTCTATGTTATTGTCTTTTTGTGATTGGCTTCTTATTATTTTTGCTTCCGTTATTATTAGTTGTTAATTAACCCAATTGTATTAATTGTTATAAATCGATTTCTTTCCCACATTGGGGTTTCAGGCATATCCGTATATTGTCTTCTTTCGCGGTTTGGCTTCATGTTTTTGCTCACGTTATTAGTTGTTAATTAACCTGGGCCTTGTATTAATTATAAATAAGATTTCTTTATGTGAATTTGTTGTGCAATTAACTGGCTATCGGGTTACACATGGTATCGTAGCCTAAACTCGAATAATGGCCAAGATTACGATTTTCAAGAAAAATCAATGATTTCATTTCCATTTTAGAAGCATGGCAACCAAGTATTCGGGATAATGCAGTTCGAGGGTGCATCTAACTTCTTGCAGTGGAAGGTTCAGATTACATTTGTTCTCAAAGAGAACAGGCTATGGATCTATGCTAGCACAAAAGTGACTCCACCAACAAATGATCCTGTTGCCTTATATTTGCATGAAGTCAAAGAGGCCAAGGCTCAGAGGATTATCCTGGATGGAGTAAGAGATCATTTAATTCCTCATTTATCTAAGAAAGACACCGCTAAGGAGATGTGGGATACTCTCACAAAACTTTATCAGAGCAACTATCAGAGTTGTAAGTTGATGCTTAAGGACAAATTGCATAATACCAAGATGTCCAAAGGTGAGAGTGTGACCTCTTACTTGTCCAAGCTGACACAGGTCAGGGATGAGCTTGCTGCTGTTGGAGAGACGATTAAAGAAGATGAGTTGGTGCGTATAGCCTTGAATGGTTTTTCAAAGCACTGGGAAGTGTTTGTCAAGTGTGTTGTTGGTAGAGATCGGCTACCTGATTGGGCAAGACTTTGGGATGATTTTGTTCAGGAGGAGATCCGTGAAGGTGCTCATCGAGGAGATCAGACGAAGAAGGGTCAAGATGAAGAAAATCTTGCTCTTGCAAGCAAGGGTAAGAAGAAGTCAAATAAAGAGCAATCGGAAGGTTCTTCCAAGAGTGGGAAGAAGAAAGATCTGAGCAAGATTAAATGTTTTTGCTGCCATCAGATGGGTCACTATGCCAATCAATGTCCGAATAAGAAAAATAAGGACAAGTATAGAAGTACTTTTCTCATAAATGAGGTGGACCTAATTTGCATCAATTTATTTGAAAAATGAGCTGCCATTGCCCTGCCTCTCAAGTTCAATCACAACAGGTGTCGGTATATCGACAGCTGGGGCTGCCACATGACGGAGTCAAAGAATGTTTCACCAAGTTGGAGGAGAAGAAGTCGGATTTCTATATTGAGCCGAGACAATGCCAAGTACCATGCAATCGGTATTGGCACCATCAGTTTCAGGGAGTCTAGCAAACCCCCTTGTTGGTGGAGGATGTGTTGTATGTCCCTGGCATGACAAAGAATTTAATCTCAATTTCTGCCTTGGAAGACAAGGGTTACATCGTAACCTTTGAGAGGGGAAAAGTCTATATTCGTCCCAAAGATTCCAAGATTGCAAAAGTGATTGGTGTCAGGCATGGCAGCTTGTTTCAGTTACAGTTTGAGCCAGCACATGCATTGGTTAGTAGCTGTAAAGGGATAGGAGAATTTTGGCACAGGAGGATGGCTCACCTTCACTATGGAGCACTTAATATTCTTAAGGAAATAGTGACAGGGCTACCTGAGATGAAGACAGAAAAGCATGAGGTGTGCAAGGGTTGTGCTCTTGGGAAATATGCCAAGACCAATTTTCCAAGTAGTGACACTAGATCCGAAGGGATTTTGGATCTCGTACACTCAGATGTATGTGGACCTATGTCAACAACATCCTTGAATGGATATGAGTATTATGTTACCTTCATTGATGATTCTCTAGGAAGACGGGATATATTTCATGAAAAAAAAGATGAAGTCTTCAAAGAGGTTCAAGGAGTTTAAGGCTCCTCGTGGAAAACCAAACTGGAAGAAGATCAAGATACCCAGGTCTGATAATGGAGGCTAGTATACCTCTGCAACACACTGCAGTATTTGCGTATCAGGGAGCCCTCACAAAGTGTTGGGAAAAATTGACTCCGTGAAGAGGCATTCAATCGGTAAGAAACCGCATTTGGAGCACATTCGCATCTTTGGATGCCTTGTGTATTGTCACATTCCTATTGAGAAGAGAATCAAGTTGGAACCTACTGCAGAGAAGGGTATCCTTGTTGGGTACAATGAAACTTCTAAGGCTTATCGGGTTTATATTCCTGCTCTCAGGAAAACAGTGGTTCGCAGAGATGTGAAGTTTGAGTAAGAGAGGGCTCTTCAGAAGTCAAGTAACTTGATGAATGAGGAGGAACAAACATCCACAGTGGAGGTAGCACAAATTCCTCAAACTTCAGTCACACAAGTTGGAGAGCAGAACAAGCAGGATGATCAGATAGAGGAACAAATAATTCCTCAACCTCAGATTCCTATTAGTGAGAAGAGGATAAATAGGGCAGCTGAGCAAACATTGAGAGAGGCTCAAGAATATGTAGGTGATCCTCAAGATTCAGTCAGACAAAGAAGGGCTCCCAGACGTTATTCAGATTATGTGGCACTTATGAGTGAATTAATTGAAGTAGAGCCTTCCAGCTTTCAGGAGGCATCCAAGCACCAAGTATGGAGAGATGCCATGGTGGAAGAGTATTCTTCCATCATGAAAAACAGTGTGTGGGAGGTAGTACCAAGACCAGAAGATAAGTCTATGGTGGGCTCGAGATGGCTGTATAAGATTAAGCATGCTGCAGATGGTAGTGTGGAGAAGTTCAAAGCTCGGTTTGTGGCTAAAGGGTTTTCTCAGAAGGAGGGAGTCGACTATGACGAGACTTTTGCTCCAGTAGCCAGGTACTCATCCACAAGAGCTATCATTTCTATAGCAGCACAGATGGGTTGGAGGATTCATCAGATGGATGTAAAGACGGCCTTCCTCAATGGGGTGATTGAGGAAGAGATTTACATAGAGCAACCAGAAGGGTTTGAAGCACATGAGAGAGATTCTCATGTATGTAGGTTGAAAAGAGCACTGTATGGACTCAAGCAAGCTCCCAGGGCGTGGTATTCACGTATTGATAGTTACTTGCAGAGTGTGGGCTTCATCAAGAGTGAGGCAGATTCAAACCTGTACTATGTTCAGGTGAAGGGTGAACTTCTCATATTGTTGTTATATGTTGATGACCTATTTCTCATAGGGTCAGAGGAGCTCATAGCACATTGCAAGCGGGATCTTGCAAGAGAGTTTGAGATGGACTTGGGGTTGATGCATTACTTTCTGGGATTGGAGTTGTGGCAGAAAGAGGGAGAGATCTTCCTTGGACAAGGGAAGTACTTAATTGATATCTTGAAGCGATTCAGGATGGAAAATTGTAAGCCTATGTCAACGCCACTTGTGACCAATTGGAAGAAGATTGATGCTTCTAGATCATATGCAGTCGACCTGACTTTATACAGATAGTTGATAGGCTCTTTTATGGTCCGGGTCAACACCGTGCCGCATACATTTGTTTTGCATTGAACTCACTTAGTTAGTTTGTGGTGGAACCTAAATGTGTTCACTAGATAGCTACAAAGCATGTTTTGAGATATCTCCAAGGCACAGTTGATTATGGGCTGAAGTATGTTCAGCGGTGATGAGCCAGCTTCCGCGCTTACCCACGCGCATTGGGCAAAAGGCAAGATAGCTGATCGAAGAGCACTTCGTGGCAGTTGAAGCCTGGGATCGAGCGCCTCTTGGTACAACAAAAGAATAGAAGTCAGTTGCACCGAAGTTCGGGAGAGGCCAAGCATATGGCGCCTAGTATGGCTACATGTGAGGCCATCTAGCTTCTCGTAAACTTCTAGCCTGGCTCTTTAATCAGGAGTTGGATCCTACAGTTATTTACTGTGATAATCAGAGTTGCATCAAACTCTTTGAGAATCCAGTGTTTCATGACAAGTCAAAGCACATTGAGATCAAGTACCACTTCATCAGAGATTGTGTGGAGAAGGGGATAGTGAAGCTCAATTACATTCCTACAGACGAACAGATAGCAGATATCCTGACGAAGGCCTTGATGAAGAGCAAGTTTGAATTCTTCAGGGACAAGTTGGGTGTAGTGCAGAACATTTTCCTCGCTAAGAGGGAGTGTTGATTTTTGTAGCTAGAAAAGTGGGATATGGATTTGTTTTAAAGCAACTCAAGATTAGATATGCTTTAAAACAATTCGAGTTGGATTTTTAGCAACAGCAGGATTTTTATTCTTTAATAGAATGTTTCTGAGTTTGTGAGGATAAGATAAATCCAAGAGTGGGATTTTATTCTTTAATAGAATGTTTCCGAGTTTGTGAGGATAAGATAAATCCTAAAGTGATTTTATGTGTAAATAAAGCCAAAGAAAGCAAGGAAAGATTCTTTCCTTGCACGCTAAGTAAAGCAGCTAGGCTCTATAAATGCAAGATTGTTGTAGCAAACTCATATTATATTTTTGAAAGAAAAGTTTGCTGTTAGGCTGAATGGAAGATCCAACATTTGCAGGTTTTTCCCACATTGGGGTTTCCTGGGTATATCTATGTTATTGTCTTTTCTGTGTTTGGCTTCATGTTATTTTTGCTTCCGCTGTTATTAGTTGTTAATTAACCCGCCATTAATTGTTATAAATCATATTTCTTCTCAGAATTTATTGTGCAATTAACTGCTGGTGGTTATAGAAATTAACATACATAAGTATCCATTAAGCTCGATTATAAATGTATCTATAAAATATATGAATTTAAGATACAATGTTTGTGCTTTTAGGCAAGAAGTCTTAAAGCTATTGCCTTCTCACCATGTTACATGTATCGCAAATAAATCTGTCCTATTTTGCACACTCCTATTTCTTAACAACATACAAAACTTCCTTAATTCTCTTTCTTAAGTTTATGTAGTACCGTATTACATTCTCTTGCAATTTGGCACCATATTGTAATTATAGTGAGTTTCAACCAAAAATTACTCATGTAAGGTTTTGAACCTAGGACTTTCAAACTGGGATAATTGTACAGTTTTCCCTTGATATTTTCTCTGATATCTAAATATTTTCAAGTTCTTGCAAATCCATACAATGTTTATAGTCCAACAAGTAGATGGAGCGACTTGAACATAGGATCCATACATTTAAAAATAAAATACCAATACCTTTAACTAAACATGTGTAAGAGCATAGCTATCAATTCAGTTTATGGATAAAATGTAATATGAAAATGGATAGAAAAGTAGTACCGATAATTAAACAATGAACTGCAGATTCCGTCAATGGAGCATCATAAATCCTAGAAAAGAAAATACATTACTATTAAAGACATCAAATTAAATATTTCTAAATTGGGCACTTAGCTTGGCCTCTAATGTTATTAATAGCAGATATATCAAGATTTTCTTTCTGTTGCTGGATGTATGTTACCGATAAGTTGACACATTTATGCAGATTTCAGTTTTTTGCACTTTTTTATTCTATTTATAGAATGACATAAATTCTGTCATTTAGGAAAGGTGGATAGAGGAGTCTATATTTTCTGTTGGATATCCACTTGCTATAATAGATAGTAGATATGTAATGAGCTAATTGTGGCGTTTGCATTTCAGCATTCGATTTTCTTCATTTTTACCCACACCCTCATATGGTATTTTTTTTTAGAGGGATTGGCATGGAACTTGGATGCTAATGTTGTCCCAATTTGTTACACATAAGGGCATCAGTAAACAAATGATATATTGTTTCTATAAATCCTACGCAATTTGAGAAGAGATCATGCATTCTTAGAAATATGTAATCTCAACTAATTATGGAAAATCTTTTTGGAGAAGATTTCAGGAAATTTGTTATGATTACGCATTAACTCCCTATTTACTTTGCACACTTTGTGGGTAGTAAAAATAGTAATATTTTATTCTCCTTTTTGTCCACTATAGCTTTTTAGTTTTATTACTGTTTTTGTTGTCATTTTGTAACATGTGAGAAGCAGAAAGAGAGCAACGCAACTTTGCAACAAGAAAGAACATGGTGTAAGAAAGAATACAGAGCAGAAAAACTCTGCTAAAAATGTTCCAGTTTTAATACTTATATATAGATTTGAAATTGTCTAATTGTTGCTGTGTATTTTTCTGTCTTGTGAACAACAATCATATGAATTCTCATTTGTTTCTTTTACTGTTGTATGTATGTTTTGTTTGCTGCTTTTTTTTTTTATATTAAATCCTCTACCTCTTTCCCCACATCTGGTATCAGAGCTAGAGTTTAAACCCTTCGTCTCTCCATTTTCCTGGGTTTGCTAATTTTCTATTTGATAGCCATTAAATGGCTTCCATAGCTTCCACATCTGGTGCTTCTTTGTCTAGCCTGCAAACCACCATTTCCATAGGCCAAAATTATGAATATTGGTCATTGACCATGAAAGCCCTATTTCGGTCTCAAGATGTCTAGGATATTGTTGATAATGGTTATATAGAACAAACAAACCAAGCAAGTTATAATGCTCTCACATAGACAAAGAAAGATCTCTTGAAAGAGCAAAGAAAGAAGGATGGAAAAACCCTTTTTCTACATTCATCAAGCAATGCATGAAAGAAAACTCCCAAGAGTGGTGGCAACAAAGAAAGCAAAGGAGGCATGGGATACACTACAAATAACTTATCAAGGTAAGGAAAAAGCTAGAATTGCAAAAATCTAGTTACTTAGAAGAGATTTTGAGAACATAAATATGAAAGATTCAGATTCTATGGAATCATTTTTTACACATGTTGTTGGGCTTGTGAATCAATTAAAATCACATGGGGAAACAATAGAAGAGAAAAGAATAGTTAAAAAAATGCTTTAAGAGTTATGCCTACTAAATTTGATCCTTTAGTTATTACTATAGAGGAAGCTAAGGATTTAACTAAGTTGACAATGGATGAATTGCATGCCTCTTTGATAAATCATGAACATAGGTTGAAAAGATTATACACTTCCATAGAAAATGCATTCTTATCTCAGGCTTCAATAAGCCATGGAAGAGGAAAAGGAAGATTCACTCCCAGGGGTAGAGGAAGAAACACATTTAGAGGACGTAGTAGTAGTCCTACAAATCAAGGTGGAAGAGGACATAACAATGATCACTCTCATAATCATTTAGCTGGTCAAAGACAAGATAAGTCACATGTTCAATGTCATTACTATAAGAAGTATGGCCATTATTCTTTTGAATGTAGAAAGAAACAACATGATCAAGGAAGACAAAATGAAAATCCCCCAGAAATAAAAACTTCTATGTTTATTGCATGCACCAAGATTGCTAAAGCAATTTCTACAAAAATCACCCGTTGAATGCAATATGGTTCAAGAGAGTCCAAATGATATTTGGTATTTAGATTTTGGCTGTAGCAATCATATGTCTAGAAATCTAGAGTTATTTTCTAGCTTGGATAAATCAGTTACATTAAATGTCACTCTTGGGAACAATAATCAAGTGAATGTTATGGGAAAAGGGACTATTGATATTCTAACCAAAAAGGGTGAGCAAAAAGTCATTCATGCTATTTTTTATGTTGTTGGTTTGAAGCATAATCTGATGAGTATTGCTCAATTAGTCCAAAAATGATATAGAATTTATATGAAGGATAACACATGTGTTATTATTGATAAAGCTCCTAGTACTCAATTGATTGTAGAGGTAAAAATGACAAAAAATAGAATGTTCCCTTTAAGGTTGAAACCTGATATCAAAAGTAATGCAACTGAAGCTTATCATATGTCAAAAAATACACAAGTTGGAACAACATTTAAGGCTGAAAATTCTCAAGACACCTCTCAAAGTTACTCCAGAAAAGATCAAGGTTGCTCCGGAATAGAACAAGTTTGCTCTAGTGATCTAGTGGATATTTTAAGGAAACTGAAGTGTCTAATTTCTTCCAAAATT
>VDFB02270831.1:149731-217253 GCA_007258455.2 Sequoia sempervirens | reverse complement strand
AGAGTGAAAATTGATATCAATTAGAGGAATTAGGTGCTCCCATAGAGAGAAGCATACAAAAATCCTAAAAATGTTGCATTTTAAAACTCAAAGCATTACATGCATTAATTGAATCACCATGAACTCTATGATAGGCACAAAATGAGGTCTTGTCCTCACATTTCTTTCAAGTTCACAGAGGGAGGGTGATCAAATGCTCTTGGAGGAGTCTCAACAAGATACCATCTTGATCAATGGTAGAAGATAGTTTTGTGGTTGGCATCAAAGATACATCTTTCTTAGTAGTAAATGTCATACATACACAAGGCTCTAAAGATTGTGAGATTTTGTTCTCTCCATTATAGGAGGGTAGAAAATATAATGTATTCAAATCATGAACTTTTTGCGACATGACATTGACTTTAAGTGAAGGTGTAGTTGTTTCCTTGATGTTTGGGAAATGATGATGTTCAAGACCACTAGTGTTGAGGAGTTCAAGATGGATGACGGTTAAGGTTGATTTAGGAGTATGTTGTGTGAGAGTGTTGATGTTGAGGAAAGGCTTGGCGATTTCTATCAAAGGGAAATAACCAAGACCATGAGTTTTTTGTTGTGTGTGAGGATTGATGGGGACACAGATGCCTTGTTTGCTAGCACCACATGCTTTTCCACTATATCCAAGTTGTTTCATAAGTTCATAACCTTTTTGATAAAGCTTTTGCATTGTTGTTGGATCGGGTTGTTGGTTGGTGTTGTGTTCATCAAATGTTGTTGTGTAATTGGTTGTGTTTTGGTCTAAAGTGGTTGAGGTGGATGCTGTTGAAGGATCTTCCATGAGTGGTGGTGTGAAGTCTAAGGAACCCCAATCATCATCTAATAGATTTGTGACTTGTTTAATATGTTGTTTGTTTGTTTGTTGGATGGGTTCCGCTTGCATAGTTGGTGTTAATGTGTTTAAATGATGTACATTGTTTTTCTCTGTGTAAATGACTATTTGGATTAGGGTCAGGTTCATGTGTTTACAATTTGTTTTTGTGAATGTATTTCATTTTGCGATGAAGAGTTGAAGGAACTACATTCATTTCATGAATCTATGGTCTTCCTAGAAGGAGATTATATGAAAGTTCATGAGGCATAACATGAATTGTTGTATCCAAAGTGGCCACTCCAATTGTAATAGGAAAAGTAATCACACCATGTGATTGTTTTGCTACATTTTCAAAGCATTTAATAGATAGAGAGTCAGGTTGAAGTTTTGATGTATCCACATGAAGCCTATCCAAGAGTTTAATGCTACATGCATGATTAACAGTAGAGCCATTGCCAACAAGGGTTCGCTTTATCCCTATTGTATTATATTGAGATATTATTTGCAAAGCTTCATTTTATTCTTGCATGTCCAAAGGGGGGAGTTCACTTTGGTGGAAAACAATGTTAGTATTCAATCCTTGAATTATGGGTGCTATGTCATTTGGTTGTACATTAGAAGGGATAGGAACTTGTAAATCTTTTTGGATCATGTTGTGATAGTGAGGGGAGGATTGAATAAGGTCCCACAATGATATCTTAGTAGGAGTATTCTTAAGTTTCTCGACAAGATCATACTCCTTGCCACTTGGTAAGAAAGGGTTAGGTGGGATAGGATTAGGCAATGGTAAGGGTGGTGGTGTGGGTTGTTGTGGTTGTAGATTATTTGGAGTGTTATATGTATGAGAAAAATTATTATAAATCGATTGTTGTGATACATTAGTTTGAGGAGGGTAAAGTTTAAGTTCAGGTTTATTTTGAGTTTGTTGTTTATGTGAACGTGGGAAAAGAATCAGAGGGTTGTTAGGATGTCCCACAAGGTATGTATGAGGACTATTGATCAAGGGGGATCTAATGGAAACTTGTGCAATCATAACCTCAACAGTCTTGGTTTGATGTATCTCTAATGAAGGGAAATCGAGAACCACTTGCTTAGTGAATGAAGAAACATTATTAGTGTTGTCGTATTCTAGTATCATGATATTCTCCCTAGAAGGAGAGTTTTTAATAGAAGAACAAGTCACATGTGCTTGACAAGTAAGGCTTGGTTCTTCTACAATAACTTCATCGCCAATAGGGGAATGATTAATGATGGGATTATCAAGAGGGGTATGATTAGGAGAAGATGTTAGTTGAGTGTCCATTGTCTTTAATATCTCATTCTCTTGTTCCATATTATCTACCCTACAAGGAGAGCTTGTAATATGCTCATCTAAGTTTGAGTTTTGTAAAGTAGCTTCATCACAAGTGGGGGAGGCATCAAGTGAAGGACCAATATGGTTGTCAAATAGATTATCCCAAATGGGAGGAGCATTAGGGAAGGGAGGATCAAGGGTTCCATGATTTGTAATAGGGATGTCTTCTAACAACAGCCTATCCTCTTTACATTAAGGAGGGATATTAGGAGATGGACAAGTATGATTATCATGGTTATGGATACTAGGTAAGGTGATGTTTAAGAATGTCTCTATGATCTCATGTTCCTATTGTCTAACATCGTCCAAAGGGGAATGAGGAGATGGAAAATCAAGAACCACAAGGCTTGTAATGTTTTTCACCAAGATACCTTCATCACTAATAGGAGAGGTATTGGGAGAAAAAAAAGTATGTGTGTTATGATTGTCTACACCTCTATTCACACCAATGGGTAATGTAATGTTTTGGTCAAAGCTATGTTTCTCATAGTTGTAATCAAAATCAGACTCATAAGAGGAGATATTATGTTTATAAAACCCATGTTTAATCAAATCAAAGGCACATCTAGGAACATGGTATGCAAGAGTAAATATGGAATTTTAAGATGTAAACCAAGGTAAGTTGTCGATTACAATAGGAAATAGTTTGAAAAATGGAATGTGTGAAATGAAACAATGCATGAAATGAGTTATTTTAGGCTAGATTTGATGAAATGCATGTTACAAAAATGAAACCAACTAATACAAATAGAAAATGGTACCAAAAAAAATCCTAAAAACAAGATCTACAACTCTATAAAAGGTAGTTTCAGGGGTCAAAAGGGATTGATTCGCCCAGGGTGGTGAATGAGGCCTAGTATGGACCTTTTTCAGAATTTTTAGAAATTTTTGATGGATTTTAATTTTTTCTGAGTGGTACGATATAGAACTATTGAAAAATGCAAAATTTCAAAAAAATTAAATGAAATTAGATGCCAAAAAATGCAACCTAAATGCACTTTTTATGAATACAAAATTTGAAACCTAGCATGCAAATGAATTCATGCAAACCCTAATGTAATATCATTGCAAGCTAGATGCATTACGAAATCCTAATTAGAAAAGAAAGTATTCAAAAAATTAGGTTCACCAAAATGTACCATACATTTTTGGCACCCTAATTCTTTCTAGCACTTCTAGGGTTTTCGCCTAAAAGGAGAAAGAAGGGCCAAAATGGGCAATGTTACACTCAAAGTTAATGCAATGTTTGAATGAAATAAACTAATAATATTAATTGATTAATAAATGTAAACTAAAGGAAAACAAAATATTTGAAAACACATTGTGTAATACAAAAAGACCTAGAAATGGATGCAAAACTAAACAGAAATGAATCAAACTGAAAGTGTGCACCTAGAATGTGGATGAAGGCTAGAAATCATTTGAAATGTTGTTGATGTTGATTTTCAGGGTGGGACTCATTCATCATTCTAGGCGAATCAATCCCAATTCTGTAAAACTCCTGAAACCTATTTCAAACAAAAGGGTATCTAAAAATGCAAGAAAACTCAAAATTGACTTGGAAGTGGGACTCATTCACCACCCATGGTGAATGAGTCCACTTTTGAATTTCTGATTATTCAAAGGTGGAATCCAGAGCTCTCGGTCTATACTTTGATTCTCTACAGGTGTACAAAATTATGATTTTGAACTTGAAAGTGAGTTTTTGTTGATATTTTGGCTTTTGAATGAGAGAAATATAAACAATTTAAACTTGATTCTTAATTAAAGTCTAAATCTATAAACACACAAGGCAAGAGAGAAATGTTGAATGTTAGGGCATGGGGGTTTGCCTTGGTCAAACCCCTTTTAGGTAATTAAACTAAAATGATGAAAGAATGGAATGAAACATGCAATAATAGAGTTTATTAACTTTCCATGATGTTTTATCTTGAAATTCTACAACTAAATATGAAGAATCTTCTCTTGAATGCCTAAAAATTGATATCTTGAAGACTTGAAATGAAGAAACCCTAAGTTGCTTGAATTGAGATGGAAGTTTTGTAGATGAATGAATGGTAAGAGAAGTGAATTAGGGTTAAAATATTTATATTTATAGGTAATTTAACTTATTAGCCCAAAAATTGGATCCCTTAAGCCGACATGTAGAAATAATAAACTTAAATTTCAATTTTTCCCACCCAAAGGTCAAAAATGAGCCCAATGGGACTCATTCACCACCCATGGTGAATGGGTCCCACTAGATGGGATGATTTTCCATATATGGTGAATGGGTCCACATGGGCCATTTTGACAACTAGGAAGCCTAGGAGATAAGGAAATAAGGTTTAAAATGCAACTTTGTTGGTATTTGATCAATTTAAGCCTTAGGATGCTGTTAATAGGGGCCTATTAATGATGATGTAAATTTCAATTAGGGCTTGGGACACAAAATTCAATGTGAAAGTGTAATTAAATACAGCATACACTAAAATGAGGTCCACATAGCCTAGGAAGGCACAAGAACCAATGTGAACGTGCAAGACACATTACAACACTAGTTTATCATTAAGTTTATTTTACAAGCCTTCTAGATTAAATGTGAGGATGTCATTAAGCACATTTGTAATGTTGAATTAGGAGAAATAGGTTCATTATGTCTAGAAAAGCGTGAAAGTTTCTTACAACACTTTACAACACCTTTACAAGATGTCGTTAAATGCATTTGAAAGGGTGCAAGACCTAGTATGGATCCATAAAATTCCTTAGAACACTAGATTAAGACCTCATTAAGTCCATTTTATCATGAACTATTCCCATGTCAAGCAAGGGTACTTTTTTCTACGACATAAAAGTGCAAAATTTAACACCCACTTACAAGCCTGAGGTGGGACATTCCCATGGGGTGAATGAGTCCTCTTGGCTCCAAATTCAAAATAATTCAAAATTTTTTGGGTTTTTATTCAAAAAGACCTTATGTCGGCTTGTGATGAGGTATTATTAGGTTATTAGGGCATAATTGTGTATAAATAAGTGTTTTTCTTCTCATTTTAACCCCCATTCATCTCATTTACTCATACACACCAATTAGCATTCTTTGCATTCAATCCATCAAAGCATCATTCAATCAAGCAATTGTCAAGTATCTTGGAGCAACCATTGACATATCTTCAGACTTCTACAACAAGGTTTTTGGTGAGTTTAGGACATTTGCATGTTGTTTATTCATCATTCCTTGCTCATTTCATTTCATTTCTTTATTAAGGGTTTGATTACCAAAGTGGGATTTGACCAAGGAAAATCCCTATACTCTAACCCTTAACCATTTTTCCCCTTTTGCATGTGTGTTTGTAGACTTTATATGCAATTTTTCAAGAAAATAGGTGTTGAAAGGTGGTCAATAAGTCAACAAAGTGTTTCATGTCAACTAAACTATTTCAAGCTTGGAGACACCTATAGTTTGTTTTCTATTTGACTCTGTCAGCTGATAAGAGAAGACAAATAGATCTGGACCTACAGGATTGACCTTTGAATTTGAAATTTTTTGGAGGAGGACTGATTCACCATTAGTGGTGAATGAGTCCCGAGGGATTGAAAAAGTTGATTTTGTCGTAATCCACAGTTGGAAAGCGATTTCAGATGTTTTTTACCAGTAGGAGGATTGATTCACCATCAGTGGCGAATGAGTCCCATTGGTGATTCATAGTGATTTCTACGAGTTTCCAGAATCTTCTAGGATGAACATTTAACTTCTAGGTGCACTCTATTAAATTTCATTCAATTATGTTTGTATTAGTTCATGTTTTTAGTTCATTTTTGCATACTTCACTGCATTTTCAAACATTGCATATTTTATTAGTTTTGCATTAGTAATCAATCCATTTCATCACTTAGTTGCATTTAGATCATTGCATTTAGTCATAATTACATCATACATTCCTTTATTTGAGCGAACCACCTAAATTTTAGGGTTCTATCTCTCTCCTTTTAGATGAAATACCCTAAGAGTGCAAAAGAAGTCCATAGAACCCTTCAAAATTTATGGTTTAGTAGCCAAGTGGATATTGAGATAATTTTTAATCCTTCCTTAAATGTTCCATATTAGATGAAGTATGATTGAGAATCTTGATCACTTTTTCCAATCAAACAATAATATATATAGATAATTCACATATAGACACACAAATATCTAGGATGCAATATAAAATTAAAAAATAAAATCTATAATAGCTCCTATGTCATCTACTACTACAAATAACCACTATTTCTCTACATCCATGTGAAATAGAATCCTACTAAATGAGCAACATTGCCTTATATAGAGGACTAATATTGCTTGTGAACTTCTTTGGGAAGAAAAAATTTCACATGAAACATTTGTGTAAACACCTCTTACATTAACCTACCTTCTATGACATGGTGACCTATGTGTTTATACAACTATTGTTTGTATAGACATACACTTCACATAAACCCATTATGTTTGATATAAATTCAAAATTAAATGTTTTTGTGTGGCTGAAAAGTGGGACACACTATTATTATTTGACTTGTGGTGCCTCATTCACCTTAACCATACATGTATCTATAATAAAACTTTGACAACCTCCATAATAAATTGACATCTATGTTAGTTGGTACCATGAACAATTATTTTTCATCATGAAATTTTTTTAACTATGGAGTAAAATGGAATGGATCAATTGATATTATTTTATCCATGGTCTACTAAAAATATATCAACAATTGAAATAGTGAAAGGTACTCTTTTTTTTTCTTTTGTCTATGTTCAATTTTCATCTTTAAGATGATGCAACCCATAAGCAACTCTAAAATATAAGTATTAATTTTGCTGCAAATAATGATTAAGCAAAAGTTTATTATATTTTAAGATAAACTTTTATATGTGAAAACTTATAAAATAGTTCAACAATTTTATATTATAAATGTAATTATATTTATTTATTTTAAATAATTTTTAAATTAAAATAAGTTTTTCACAATTTCACACTTTTTAATCTAATTTATTCGAAACATAGTATTTAATTTATTGCTTTCGAGAAAAATGCAGAGGTGTGATTAAATTGCTTTCCTGATTAATATGCAACACTATTATATAAGTTGCCAATAAAAAAAAAATTATCACTGAACGAAAGTCTTGGGAGTGATGGGTTTACTTGTTTGAGCAAGACGCTGAATTGAAAAAACTTACATTTTTGTTTTGTATGGGTAGTGAGTTCCCATCTTCCAGATGGATAGGGACCTGTGAAAAAACTAACCAGCATTTTGAATTATAAATGGCATCTCTGAGATTGTCAAACCACAAGGTGTAGACTTGAAGAAATCAATGGCATTATTATATTGATGATTCCATCCACTCCTTTGACCGTTTAATTAAATGATATAGTGACGGTTAATAACCCTTGGTAATTTTATAAATACCATCGATTCACAGCACATGAGACAATGAAAAGAGTAGACTAGAATTATCCAAATAAAAGAAGATGGTTGCAGGAAGTCTTTCTGTGGAGCTGGAGTCTCCACTGGAGGCTAAAAGACTATGGAATGCGTTGGTAAAGGACGGAGATAGTTTTCTGTTAAAGCAAGCACCACACATATTTTCAAGCGTAACCATTCTTCAAGGAGACGGAGGAGCAGGCACTATCAAGCAACTTAACTTTACTTCTGGTATGTATACTGCTCTATGATAGTTCTTACCCAATTATTCTTTATCATTACAATTTGGAAATAACATAAAATCTTTGTGTTTCAATGGGTGGCTCAGCTAACAAGGATTCTAGCTATGTGAAAGTGCGGGTGGATGAAATCGATGAAGAAAAGTTTCTTTACATTTACAGTTATGTGGAGGGAGGACTTGTGGGAAAGAAATTGGCTTCTGTGAAACACGAAACGAAATACACCCCAAAAGCAGAGGGTGGATGCCTCTGGACGGCCACATACCACTATGACACTCTACCTGGTATCTCTCCTACAGATTTAAAAATACAGGAGATGAGAGACGGGAGCGTTGCCATGTTCAAGAATACTGAGGCGTATCTCCTTGCCAATCCAACTTTGTACTGTTAAACTTGGAATATGAAAGTAGATTTGGCTACATCTACTGGATTAACATATTAGATTTTCTTGGGTATTGTATGTTTATGTTCTAGTTATACATGTCGACTGTTTATGTAAGGTCCACTTCAGTGTAAAATTTGGCACGAGTAGAAAAGTTTTATATGGACAGTTCTGTCTTTGATTGTTGTTTAGCAGTAGAAGATAATACAGTGGTTAGTAATTCCCCTTGTAATTCATAAGGAAATTCCCATTTCCACCTCACCGTCGGCTTTTGTCTTCCCTTTTTCCTTACGAGAATAATATGAAGTTCGACTGTACGTTCCTTTTATTTTTGCTAGTTTTAAAACTATTATGAGTGCCTAAATGTTCAACAAGGAAGCAATTAAATTTTATATATCAAAGGGTCTCTAATTGAAACAATCAGAATATGTGTTCGTAGATGTTAGAAGCTACCACATTTGGTGTTTTGAGGTTGTATCTTACATGGCCTCCATAAGTTCAGAACTATTTCTTGCAAGTCTACCCGCCATAGTTTAGTCTCAGTTTTATAAAAATGTCATTTGCTTTCATAAAGTTTAAGAATCTATTTGTCAATGTATTTTTCCTTGTGTTTACAATTGGTTGATGTTTAAAAGTAACATGGGGAGATTAAGGAAAGAGTGATAGTTTTTTTAATAATATAATCATCTTCAAATCTAGACTCTTTTTAAAAAAAGAATGTATTGTTAGACTATTGAGATCTTGATAGTAAACTATTATTTCATTTATCTTGACTAATTTAATTTATTTTGCTTAGGTGTATTTAAAGATAAAGATAATGTATCAATTTTATAGTTAATATATCATTATTTATATAAGCATGCTAATATTTAATTAATTTGGAATATTTATCATTAAATTTTAAATTTAGACTGATTTATTATTGTATCTTATGTTTGTTCAAGAACTATTGGAAATAAAATTCAAAAAACAACACACAAAGTTTCTGCTCTATTGTCAATTGTTTGCCATACACTAAAGCTAAACAACCATGAAGACCAATGAAGGTAAACAACACCAAAAATCATATTTTTAATTTAATTCAATAATACCATTTACAAAACTATTTTCTTCAAACATGCTTTTTGATGAAGGCTAGCATGGTATTTCCTTAACTTTCTTTGGTTCTATTTTCAACCCCTCAAACACTACAAACCCTATGTATACAAATTATTTCTTTATGAAGCTACATTTTTTGAAAACCACAGGTTGCTTCTCTTCAATAAATATTTGTAAACCTATTCTAATATGGGCTAGATACTCTTCTATTGTTTTACTAAAAGTCATAATATCATCAAAATATACAATCACAAATTCAAAAAGAAAATATTTTAGTACCTCATTCATTTGTTACATGAAAGTACTTTATGAAAATCACACAATATACTAAGAGGGGGGGTGAATTAGTATATGCAAAAACTCAACCTCAAATCCAAATTATCTAGAGCATCATTTCTAGATCCTACTTTATTATTCAAAAAATTATTCAAATGATAAACATAAACAAACATCCACACATGAGAACATTAGATATACGTGGAAACCCAAGATGGGAAAAACCACGGTGAGAATAGATGCTTGGAACTACTACCCAAATCTTGCCTCACAAAATAATGAACCACTTAAAATCGTGGAGTAGGAAGCAACCCATAGAAGATACTAATCCCCAATCGTATTTGCAAGCTCCAACCTATTGGAGACACCAATCCCAAACAAAAAGATTTGACCGCCAACTCAATAGGTATGACACCAGTCCTACCATATTACATAGATAATATTTGTGGGTGTTCAATGTTGATCACATAGCTTGCACTTGATCTAGCCTTCCTCAAGACACTCTCCTACACAACTTATAATCTTTTGATGATGGAGTACATTGATTCTAATGCAAATCATATTACATCATGCTAGAAATTACACTTGGTAGCACATACACAGTTAGACCCACACACCTAAACTCTTATCATTAGTCATTATATACATCCCATTACATTAACACCATTTAATGTCTGTCAAGAATCGCTTAACACTATGTAATAATCTAGATCAGCTAAGGTGAACTTAAACTCAAATTTGTATGAAATGTGTAGTAGGTAGGTCCTAAATCAAATTAGTTCCTGCCAATAAAACATGATGTTGTGCACTTCCCTCAAGGAACTTAACCTTGCCCTATTTAACCATCACACACTATCTTTTTGTAATGTCCCCTTATGAGAGACATAAAATGCACAAGTTAGGGTCCAAAAATTTATTTACCAACACCTAATTTTGGACATGTAATTTTCCTCAAAGGCTTGCTCACATCATGCATTACTGACAAATACACATAGTTCCTTAATCCAAATAATATTAGACAACTCTAGATTGAGTGTTTTAAGGATAAGGTAGATACATTATCATCTAGTGCATAAACACATCATAAACTGATATGACTTATTACTCTTGATTGGAATATATTTTTGTCTTGTTTCCCCTTTCCTAATCTCATTGGACAGTAGGTTAATTGTGCCAAGGTCATGTGCATGATCTATAAGTGGACTCCCTCAAGGTGTCCCACCTGTTTTGGGACTGTCCATCAATGGAGCGATTTACCAACCTTTCCCTCCACAAACTCCCTATCCTTATTGAGTACTAGCGAAAGGGAATTTTGGACCGAAGTCTATTCTTTAGACTAAAGTCATAGTAGCTTAAGGACACACAATTATTGTGGAACACAACCTTATTATGTTATTGACACATAGTATTCATTAATCTTTAGATTGACTTACTTGGTTTAGAAGTTTTGAATAATTTTTCGTATATGTATTTATTGATTGCAAGTTGTATTAATTAGTGACTCTATGCATTCCTATTTCTTAGCTTTACATTAACTGATCTTACTAATCAATAGATATATATCTGTGTTGTTATTTATTCTTTATTTCTACTCTGACTGAGTTTTTCAAACACTTTGTAAATCGAAGCTTATCCAGATGTCTGCACATATTAATTGCATTAGACATCCATTTATTCAAATTTTGAAAGGAAGCTATACTTACCTTTCTACTCTAACACTCAAAAATATTATAAATCAGGTTCCTTCAGCCATCGATTGATTCTTTTCTCAGAATGTGTTCTTATACTTATTCCCATCCCTTTTCCTTCCTTAGGGTTGCTTGATGAGAGAAGTAAATATAAACTATATCATTTAATAGCCAGATTAGAGCATTCCATGAAAATGGTAAATATAACTAATAAAATATATGAGTGCATTCAATAGTTATGATAATTGATATAATTTAGGAAAGTTTGAATAAAAACAAATAATTTTGACTTATTTTGGTTGGTATGTTCTTCTTCTTGTTGATTTGATGATGTATCTTCCTAAGATTCAATTGTTCTTGTTTCTTTGCACTCAAAAGATATCGTTAGTGTAACTCAATAGATACGAGTCTATTATCTGTAATTAAGCATCATAATTATATATAAGGTTCAATAATTATGACAAGCATCGTTATTGGATAATCGTAAATTATATATATATATCAATTATTAACATGTTCTTCAATTTATCAATATATCCGTCATGATATATTTAAATATATTCATAAATCATTATATTAAATATATTTATAAACATCACTGACATTTGAATTAATTAATAAGCTATTTGATGTCACACCTAAATCCACTAAGTGATCAAGAACCTTTATTCAAATATATGATCATACTTACCCATCTTTTAAATTTATAGATTTCTTTTCTTACTATTTAAATGCATAAAATACTTCTTATTATTTAAATTAATAAATACCTTACTTATTATCTAAATTCATAAAATGCTTACCCATTATTCAAATTTATAAAATGCTGGCCACACCTATTGCTAATTGCTTTGTAGATATTTCTCCCGTGCTTTTCCAGTGATGATGCTCCTTCCTTAGAGCATATTTATTTCTGTCTTCTTTTTTCCTCCCATCGATGTCCCTTGCATTGAAGTGAGTTGGTCTTTATGCTTTTCATGGCAGATGGTCATGTCTTTTCATATTATATATTCATTAAAAGGCATGCCTTTTAAGCTTTGACTAATCGTAGCCTTCCTTAAATTAATTATATTAATATTATGATTTATCCTCAAGCTTAATTGCTGACCCTTTATTAGTTCGTTGTATGATAATTGTTCTTCTTTTAAGAGTAATTCGATTTCCTTCATAATTCTTTAATATTTTCAATATTTATATTAGTATTTATTTTATTTGTTTCTTTATTCGTATATTGTTATTGTAGTAATTACTAATAATAATTTATGTTGTTTTATTTATGTTATTTATATTATAATTATAATACTACCTATGATAGTCATGATTGTGATAATAATAGTTAAATGGTAATTATGAAATTGCTAATATTTATATTTATATTTGTAATACATATTTGGTTATTTATTTTTTCTATTTATTCATATTTCAATGCTTTATCTTAGTGCTAAAATCTCGGGGACATGACAGTCCACCCCACTCGAGATTGCTTGTCCTCAAGCAATCACAACTCAAAACATCTTTTCACATATATTATTGCATTTGGATCTAATAATAATTCAATTTTAGTCAATTTGCTAGTGCCTCCCAACCCTCATAAGCATTGTGGCAAACAAGGTTAATATTTCCATAGTTTTAAGCATAGAGCAAACACAATGATGAGCTCTAGTTGAATTAGAAATTAAAGTATACAACCAAGTAGCTTAACCAAGGAGGCAAGTAGCTCAACTAGCCAAAAAAATAGCTCAAGCAAGCAAGCAGGTCAAGCACATAGGCAAGTAGCTTAAGCAAACAAGCAACCAACTCAAGCATGCAAGCAACCGGCTCAAGCATGCAAACAATTAGCTTAAGCAAGTAGGAAAGTAGCTTAAGTGGACAAGTAAGTAGCTCAAGCATACAAGAAACTAGCTCAAGCAAGTAGGCAACTAGCTCAAGCATGCAAGCAACCAGCTCAAGCATGCAAGCAATCATCTCAAGCAAGTAGGCAAGTAGCTCAAGCATACAAGAAACCAACTCAAGAGAGTAGGCAACCAGCTCAAGCATGCAAGCAACCAACTCAAACATGCAAGCAATCAACTAAAGCAAGTAGGCAAGTAGCTTAAGTAGACAAGCAAGTAGCTCAAGCATATAAGCAACCAATTCAAGCAAGCAAGCAACCAACTCAAGCATGCAAGCAATCAGCTCAAGCAACTTGATAGGCAACATTTTTAACATTTTTAGAGTTTTTAAACATAAAACAATTATAAGAACACATCTTGTTGAAGATACATGAAGTGACACATAGATACATGTCATACATAAGTATAAATATGAGACACGAATGCATGTAACACATAGAGTATGCACATGACGCATAAAGCATATATGCGAATAATACATGAAGTGTACACATGAGTACATGAAGTCACAAAGTATACAATTAAATATGTAATTTTCATGAATACACATATACACACAAACCACAAATAATGTATTTTGTAAACATACACTGGAATACAAATAAGCCACAGAGTATGCACTTGAATACACACAAGTTGCAAGGTATACACTTGAATACATTTGAATACACATAAGCTACAAAGTATACACTTCAATACACATGAGCCACAAAGTATACATTTGAATACACTTGAATACAAACTCACAAGTATACAAATACAAAGTCATAGAATATACACTTGAATACATATACAAGTCATAGAGTATATGCTCAAATACAAATACATCCCAAATTCAAATACAAGTTAAAGAGTATGCACTCAAATATAAATACAAGGTCATAGAGTATACACTCAAGTACAATCACAAGTGATAGAGTATACACTCAAATAAAAATACAATCATAGAGTATACACTTGAATACAATTTGCAAGATCATAGAGTATACACTTGAATATGAAATACAATCAAATGAAGTATATTGTTAGACAATTGGTAGGGGGATTTAGTGCATCCCATACTACACCATGGACCTATCCACCATCCCATGGTCATCAAGTATACGCATGAGTATGAAGCATACACATGGATACAAAGTATTCACATGAACATATGTTACAAAGCATACATATAAGTCATAAAGTAAGCCTTTGAATACACATACATTATCTCATAGTACACATTGGAATACATGTAAGGAACATGTAGTATACACAGGATGGAAGGAACATGCTTTGATACCACTTATAATGTCCCCTTATGAGAGACATAAAATGCACAAGTTAGGGTCCAAAAATTTATTTACCAACACCTAATTTTGCACATTTAATTTTCCTTGAGGGCTTGCACACATCATCCATTACCAAAAAATACACATAGTTCCTTAATCCAAATCATATTAGGCAACTCTAGATTGAGTGTTTTAAGGATAAGGCAAATGCATTATCATCTAGTGCATAAACACATCATAATATTGATATGACTTATTACTCTTGATCGGAATAGATCTTCGCCTTATTTCCTCTTTCCTAATCTCATTGGACAATAGGTTTAGTATTCCAAGGGTGCATGCACAATCTCAAAGTGGACACCCTCAAGGCGTCCCACCTGTCTTGGGACCGTCCATCAATGGAGCACTTTACCAGCCTTTCCCTCCACAAACTCCTTATCCTTATTGAGTACTAGCAAAAGGGAATTTAAGCCTGAAGTATATTCTTCAGAGTAAAGTCATAGCAGCTTAAGGATGCACAATTATTGTGGCACACAACCTTATTGTGTTATCCATACATAGTATTCATTAATCTTCAGTTTGACTTACTTGGTTTAGAAGTTATTATTAATTTGACATATATTTATTTATTGATTACAAGTTGCATTAATTCTTGACTCTATGTATTCCTATTTCTTAGCTTTACATTAACTGATCTTACTAATCAATAGATATATATTTGTGTTGTTATTTATTTTTTATTTCTACTCCATCTGAGTTTGTCAAACTCTTTGTAAATCAAATCTTATCCAGACGTCTGCACATATTGATTGTGTTAGAAATCCATTTATTCAAATTATGAAATGAAGCTATACTCACCTTTCTACTCCAACACTTAGAAATATTATAAATTAGGTTCCTTGAGCTAGCGATTGATTTTTTTCTCATAATTTGTTCTTATTCTTATTAGCATCTCGTTTCCTTTCTTAGGGTTGCTTGGTGAGAGAAGTAAATATAAACTACAACATATAATATTCAGATTAGAGCATTCCACTAGAATGCTAAATATAAATAATAGAATATATGAGTGCATTCAATAGTTATGATAATTGATATAATTCAATAAATTATGAATAAAAACACATAATTCTGACTTATCTTGGTTGGTCTTCTCTTCTTCTTGTTGATTCAATGATGTATCTTCCTAGGATAGAATTGTTCTTGCTTCTTTGCACTCAAAAGATATCATTAGTGTAACTCAATAGATAAGAGTCTATTATCCGTAAATAAACATCATAATTATTTCTAAGGTTCAATAATTGCTACAAGCATCATTATTGGATAATTGTAAATAATATGCATACATACATACATACATACATACATACATACATACATACATACATACATACATATATATATATATATATACATTGTATTCTCCAATCACCTATGATGTATATATATGAATCACTATATATATATATACATACATATCAATTATTAAGATGTCATTCAATTTCACAATATATCTACCATGATATATTTAGATATATTCATTATCATTATATTAAATATATTTATAAACATCACTGACATTTGAATTAATTAATAATCTATTTAATGTCACACCTAAATCCACTGAGTGATCAAGAACCTTTATTCAAATATATGATCATACTTATCCATCATTTAAATTTATAGATTTATTTTCTTACTATTTAAATGCATAAAATACTTCTTATTATTTAAATTAATAAATACCTTACTTATTATCTAAATTCATAAAATGCTTACCCATTATTCAAATTTATAAAATGCTAACCACACCTACTCCTAATTTGTCTGCAGATATTTCTCCCGTGCTTTTCCAGCGATGATGCTCCTTCCTTAGAACATATATATTTCTCTATTCTTTTTTCCTCTCATCGATGTCCCTTGCATTGAAGTGATTCACTCTTATAGTTTTCATGGCAGATGGTCATGTATTTTCATATTATGTATTCATTAAAGGACATTCCTTTTAAGCTTTGACTAATCGTGGCCTTCCTTAAAGTAATTGTATTAATATTATGATTTATCCTTGCTTAATTGCCAATCCTTTATTAGTTCGTTGTATGATAATTGTTCTTCTTTTAAGAGTAATTCGATTTCCTTCATAATTCTATTATATTTTCAATATTTATATTAGTATTTATTTAATTTGTTTCTTTATTCGTGCATTGTTATTATAGTAATTACTAATAAGAATTTTTTGTTATTTTATTTATATTATTTATATTATAATTATAATACTACCTATGATAGTCATGCTTATGATAATAATAGTTAAATGGTAATTATGAAATTGCTAATATTTATATTTATATTCGTAACACGTATTTGGTTATTTATTTTATTTTTCTTTCGTATTTCGATGGTTTATCTTAGTGTTAAAATCTTGGGGACATGACACTTTGGAGGGAACATGTTACAAGCCATTGCCACATAGATATGTAATATCAACCTGGTTAGCTAACCAACACAACAACCCTTCTATCACTTCAAACTTTCTACCTAAAGAACATAAATTTCAGAAACTCTAGAATAAGGAAAACCATGTGTAGACATACTCTCCTTTGAAACCACAAGAAATAACTTGCATCCATGAAGAAATACTGATTAAAACATGTTACCAAGATAATCTCATTGTCTAGGTAACTTACCTCAAACATTTCAAATCAACCTTCTGAATCACTTTTGACATGAAAAGATGTATTATGATACTATAAACATTCCTCAACTAATTCCATCACCATAGCTAACCACATATATGCACATAACTTTGAATGGCATTACAATATTATGCATTCTCCAATATTATGAATGTCATTGCATCATTGTTAGAACTAGCTAGCATAACTTACAATCTTCTAACATCAATGCCGCCATATTTTTAATGATCTCCCCCTTTCTCATTGATGGAAAATAATAAAATATTGTTGGCATGTCAAGACAAATCTAATGTGTCAGGGAAAGGAATTCCCCCTATCTAAAACCTCATCATAGTATGTTCAAATTTCTCCCTTTAGATTATTTAGCATTTTGAGTTTCATTTCTCCCCCTTTGACAACAATTGAAAAGGACAACTACTCACCACTCAAATAGGTTCTTAGACTATCCATAAGACCATAAAGTCTGCTTGTGGAAAAGATACAACACTCCCTTTCAACTTGTGCTTCCTCTAGAACATCAAATAGGGGATAACTCATTTTCTTCTTGAAGAAATCAAATGTATTGTCATATTTTTCATTTTTGTGCCAAGGCCAATTCTCATTCTTCTTTCTCGACAAGCATTGTACCTCTTTGATCTCAAAGGGATCATCACTTTCAGAGTTGCAACTTTCCATTATAGGCTTATCATAACTTCCTTATATGGATACACATATTTTTCATATTGAATGCAGTATTATGATTTTTTTTTTTTTTGGAATCATCACATATCTCATATTGATCATAAATTTTAGTATGAGGTGTTAATAACCTTTTAGGATTCTATTCTTCTAGTTTGTTCTTCCAAACTTTCCCAAAATACTATTTTGATTTATTGAATAAATTCCTTTAATTTTTGTCTTAAGAGAACTCACAAAATTGCTTCCACAATTTCTTGCAATATGTCCAAAACTGTTGCACTTATGAAAAATGATATTAGAATAAAACAATGGAGCAAACACATTTTTGCTAACAAAATTATTTCTTATTATCAAAAATTTCTTATAATCCACAACCTTGTGACCAAAATGATTGCATTTGAAACAATAGCCAAAAAAAGAGTGATTGGTCTACTATTGAATCCTTTTCCTCTTGGTGCTTATCTTTTAGATCTCCTATTCTTCCTCAAAACTTGAATGAAGCCATCAAACATCTTCTTACTTTCTTTAGTATCCACAACTTGTTTGGATTTTGCACTTTTGAAACTGTTTTGTTCCAAATTATTTATAACTACCTTCATAGACTATTCAATCATCCTTCCATTCTATACTTCTATAAAACCTGTAACATGTCAACCGTTCATTGAAGTAATTTTTCCTAATTTTTCACTTTGCAAGTAAATAAACTATGTAACTTAACCATTGCTATAAATTTTTTATTTATTTTATAGAAAACAAATGGGTATATATTTCATAACAATATTCAACAATGATTCCATTCCAATATAATAATATCACGATAACAATATTCCAAAGAATGTGTACAAAGTACATACATAATTCAACCAAACTTCAAAACAATGGATATAGATAGTAGATGAAACTCCTTTCAAATTGTGGTCTTCTTGTCACCTACTGAGGAGGAGAAGCATCATTCAAGAGATTTTCTACCAACTGCAAACTCATATGTAGTCCCCCACACATCTATCATTCCATAGATGGCCCAATCGTTTGACGAAGAGATTGATAGAGTAACGACGTAACGACAACCAATTTTAGCTTAGTGTTGTGTCCTACATGTATAGAACTTGTAAACCCACAATCTAGGACTAGCATGCATATAAATGGATCACATTGAATTGATAATGGAGAGAAAGGAAGTCACACAACTTTAGCCAAAGTATTTTCACCCAGTACTTCTAGTGATAGTCATCCTACTCACATACACTACTCAAGCTCAATTTGACTTAATGCCACTATATTTTATGCATAGGATTTTCCATCAATGGGTATTCTTTAACCCTAGAGACAACCTATTCCCTTTTCATACAACTTAATGGTATACCTCCTCATAAAGCATAATTACAAGATACCCTCCCTTCAAAGGATAATCAAACCCTAAGTGTAACTTTATAAGCTATCTAATATATTCAAATAACTTAGCTATGAATAACCCATAAGTTGTCCTTGCTTAATCATATCTAGTGTACTTATACCGATGGAAAACGATTCCTCCTATTATGGAGTAAATACAAGAACTTTCACAAACAAACAGAAAATAGCTCTTCTTTTTCCTTTCTCAAGAAAATGCTATGTTTTCCTATTACAAGTATTCACATGTAGCCCAAAAAAGTCATACAAAACTCAATCTCTCATAAATAAAGACAAATAAGAGAAGAATAGATCCTCATGCATGTATGCAGTTAAACCAATTTACTAACTTGATGCACAACCGCTCAACAACAACTTGCTATCTTCATTAAATCCTTCTAAAGTAATACTTCACTACGACTTTTCTCTTAAAGACAATTTGTATTGACAAAGTATTTCAAAACTCTCACACTATGAATCTTAGCTCATACAATAAACAACTCTTACAATAATTGTATTAGAATACATTTTCAAAATAATGTGTTTCAGATAAGAGAGCTTACCTCTCTACTTACATAACAAAATGAGACATTGCAATCTATAGAAGAGGCATGCTAGTTGACACATTTTACCATGCAAATCAACTCATACTACTCAGCTAAAAGGCGAAAACAATCAAAGAGTATATTCAATATATAATGCCATAGATCGATCCCTATGGTTGACAACAATAAAAGATTAGTTCAATATACACATGATGAAATGATGACAATCAAATTGCTATATAATATAATTCTATAGGAAATAGAGCTTCCTCAATTTGGCGCCATGTTACAGCCTTTGTTCATAACTTTTGGTGTAGTTAATTACTTTGAAATAGTCTTCTACTTTGAGACAACACTCACACAAGATAGACTTCATCATGGTTTGATTTCAAACAACAAAGATAAGTTGAGTTGCTCCTCCATTTAGCGTATATTTAGTTTCTTTCACCAATTCTCAACATGTACGCTTTACCTATTCTCATGTGGTTACATTTTATTTTGCAGCTATTATATATTCCATCACTTTGAATTAAAGCATCCAATATTTGTTGTTAATAATATGAAGATGAATTTCAATAATATTGACTAAGGTTTAGCTTCCATCTCAACCTTTATTGTGGTGCAATACTTAACATTTGGTTTGGCCTTAAATATTCAATGCCAACATATGTGTTATTCGGCCTTTTAATGCTTTGCATATATAATATTCAAATCAACGTATATTTCTTATATATAAATCGGCCTCTAAGCATTACACATGTATATAAATATATATTTATGTATGTACATATACATTTATATATATATGTCATTTAAATAGCATTAACACTATATTACACATATATGTATGTATATGTATATGTATATATATATATATACTAATATATATAAATATATATAGATATACATACACCATTACTATCGTGTTGATAGGAAATAGATGTGTGGTGTGTGAATACATATACACATTCATGTCGTATTTCCCATTCGATAGCTCCATGCTCATAAGCAACCCATTCATAAGTGTGTATAGGTATGTCTGCCTATATACTCTCATGTACGTGTTCCTTCA
Organism: Sequoia sempervirens; assembly: GCA_007258455.2. Lineage (NCBI taxonomy): Eukaryota > Viridiplantae > Streptophyta > Pinopsida > Cupressales > Cupressaceae > Sequoia > Sequoia sempervirens. The sequence goes on along the minus strand of VDFB02270831.1, from coordinate 196,393 downwards.
TGCGTATGGCCTATTATCGACATGCATATGTATACATATAAATAAATTCCACGTGTGTTCACCTCATCAATACAAGCATAGTAATATAAGGAAGAATTGATATGTAAGCTCTAAACATAACATCATCCAAGAATTCACTCATCAGTAATCAAGACTGTAGTGCCCTCCATTTGCGCTGTCTTTGTAATGCTTTTCAACTCGTTGTGAGATCAGGTAATTTTTTTTTGGACCTTGAGTGCATTTGATTTATTCTGGTCAATAAATGTTTTGATCAAATTACAACATTTAAATAGGAATATAAAGTTAAAAGGGTATTGTGGATAATTAAAAGAAAATAAATAATTAAATAAATGGTTTAATATAATTAGAAGCTAAGAAAGAATAAAATTACACTATTAATAGAAGTAAATAAAATAGAATATGGAAAGTTAATTATTATATTGAATATAATATAAATTTATAATAAAATAACATACGTAGATAATAGTAATATAATAAATTAATGAAAGCTGATCATGCAAAGAAATATTTTTGAACATCAAGTTTCGGTTATGGGGGCGGTTACAAGATGGTGTTTGTTTCATGAGACTTTGGTAGGGGGATGGCACGGGAGGAGACACATTTCCTGGAAGGAATTTCTTTTCAAGAGATCATTTTTGCTCTCTCTATGCTTCCGCTTGGTAGAGGACGCTAACAGAGGCTATGGAAATTGTCATTGTACCTGCATTATTCCAGTAAGTGTGAAATATTTAGGTAAGTCATTATCCATGCTTCCAATGAGTTCTCATTTCTTTGTTTATGGATGAGTCCTGTTCATGGCTAGACCACAAGTTTTGTTGTGTTTTATTTCATTAAAAAAAAAAAAAAACAATTTTGTTGTGACGTGTAAAGGGAGGGCGTGGTTCCTTGTTTCCCTTGTTTCTGTGGCCATTTGCAGATATAACGAGGTCCTCTCACATTTAACAGTCGTTTTCCTTTTAGATAGTCCTTATGCCTTGTCTATGCCTACGCATTTTCTGTATTTGTATTCTCTGCACTTGAAAATTTTAAGGAGGCTGGTATGGAATGGCATTTCGATACACTTCACATATGGATTTATTATTCTTGTGCAATTGGGCTCTAAAATTGATTGTCAAGTTAAAATGCTGCAGTAATGGGAGATAAATTCTTGTATATAAAGGGGTCATCTAGATAGCTTTCTTGCATAAAATAATTTAGAAGGATGCATATGAAGGAAAAAGTAGAATAATCAACTGGCTGTGCTGTAGTCTCATGGTGAAAGCCACTGGTATCACCCCTGTCAAGAACCTGTATTAACTGTTTATATCATGTAGAAAAATCTAAAATTTGGAACTCAAAAGAAATTCAAAACTAAACAAAAATCTCAAATAAGTAAGAAAAATTCTATGGTGGGAATGCTATAAAATAGGAAATTGATTATATGTTTGAAAATTAGGAAATATATTATGCAACTGAAATATGAAATCACAGGAAGTGGAAAGGTAGAATACTCACCTATCTCTCTGTGTTCTACACTCACTGTGAAAGCCACCGTTAGCAGTCAGCTAGAAAACTTGAGTTTAACTGTAAAGTACAATCTGAAACCAAACAGAAATTGGAAACCGAATTAAATCTGCAACAGTTATAAAAAATTTGAAACCGGGAATGCTATAAAGTATGGATGTTTTGAAAACTGTGATGGAGTGTTTGAACTTCTGAAATCTGTTTTATAACTGAAATCTGAAATTGCGGAAAGTGAAAAGTATAATAATCAACTAGATGTTTTACAATCACCTTTCTCTTTCCTTCAGACTTGTGTTAACATTTGAGTTTTGATAATAATGCGAGTAGATGGCGATATTTCCAAATTCCAATATTCACTTTCTGATATACTTGGCCACCTATCACAGCCGCAACGCTTAGGGTGTATAGAATTAAATAAACCCTCAGATTTTAGTAACAAAATCCCAAATGTTATCCGCAAGACTGGCTTCTCACGCCTTTGCAACCGTAACCATCCCAAACTTGGAGGAAGCTTGGTTCGTGTGTCTTCTCTGACGCCATCAATGAGCAGATTGTTCAAGTAAAGAAATTGAGGACCAATGCGCAGATTAGTTAATTCTCTTGGTCTGCGCAAGGTTTCAAGCCCTTGCCAGTTACCTCCTTTCAGTCGATGCTGAGAGAAATTGATGTTATTGGATATAGTGTTTTTCCTTCTCATAGTCTGGTAATCTAAATTTATATAACCTCCCTGATACCTGCTCTTACACATGTTCGTTGCATTTCCGATTTAAACTTTTACCTTCACTGCATTCTTTTCATTTACTATATGGTATTTCCCTGTGTAATGCTTATCTGCCCTTGCAAATCTAATGGTTTTATGAAGGTTAATTCAGTTTACCAACTTTTACATCTATCATTCTTGCTCGTCATCTAATCCTCATATCTTTGCAATACTTAATCCACTGGTGTAAATGCCTCTTTCCTCGTTTCGTCCATGACATATTATTCCTTGCCAAACTATATCCTTTCCGCCTAACTTCTTCACTGTCAATCTTGGCAGAATAAGAATATGAGCAAGGGGTTAGGGCTATCATGGAAAATAGCATTAACTTGTTTATTTTTGGATCTCACTAATGGATGTTATGTGTTCCACCATAATTATACTCAAGTCCAAATTGGGGCGTCTCACGTGTAGTAACTATCTAGGTTGTAATAGTTGCTTTATTGTGATTTATGAGCACTTTTATCGAAATTAGGATTCAACAATATAACTGCACATGCATAAAATATATATATATCTAGAAATATGAGACTCTTAATATAAATTGACAAATACCGGAATTTCATGTTATTGTTTTGATTCAGTTAATTATTTGTTTAGAAAGATATTGTTAACACTTGATTGAATATTGTAATTACAATATCTTCTTGTTGGCATCGTAGATTTACCTTAGATATATTGTATTAAATAATCAGGATATCATCATTATTGATTAAGGTAGATTTGTTAATAAACTAGGAAAAATGATTCTTTAGACAACATATTGATATAATTTGAAATTGTTATAAAACCTTATCTTTTAATTATTATTATTGATTACCAATCCAACACTCTAACCTTGCTCCTTCTGTCTGAGGAAACATATGTTCTTTTAATCATTGTATCTAATTTAGAATGGAAAGATAGGTTAAAAGTTTTTAACGTGAGATTTAAATTATAATATAAAGTATATCTTGAATTTTCTTACATGTTCTCTTAATTGGTGATTTAATTTTATAGTGTTAATTTCATGATATCTTTTAATTGTTTTATATTTCTTTTAGAATGAAATAAATGTTATCTTAATATTTAACTCCTCGCATGCTTTTAGGTTGGCTAATGGATACTCTTGGCAAATAGGTAGAATAAAATATTGTTACAATTACTTGTGAATTATTGTGCCAGGGAATGAATTAGGTAAATAATTAAAGAGAAAATGGTTATTTCGATAGGTTGTTTAGTAAAATATTATTTAACAAAAGATTTTAACGGAATAAAATTGAATTAGGTATTTAATTCTGTTGTAGATAAATGAACTGTGAATTTAGTTAAAGTAAATCGCTTAATATGGTTAAATGATAAGGTTATTTTTTTTTTAGTGAGGATAAATCCCGGGTTCATAGGTTAATTAATTTAAATGATACTGATTAAATGTTAAATAGTTTTAATTACTTATTTTTTTGTTGTTATCTAATGAGTCTGTGAATAATAATTATTTATCAAACTACTATGTGAAATAATTTATTAGTATCGTCACCTAAGGATTATAATAAAGTTGTAATTGTTATCTTAGTATTCCATTGTTAAGTTATAATTAGGATTCATACTAAACAGTCAATGGAGTTGGTTATCTTATAAACGATATAGTTATTTTAAATATAATTATTTGTAGTAAATATGCTTTTAATTAAATTAAGTGGATACCTTAAAGTAAGTAATAAGAACGTTGAAATAATGCCTAAATTAAAGGAATGTCTTTATGGTTATAAGGTGTGAGTGATTGTTGTTTTAAACAAAGTGTTTTGATTATTGATTTAAGTGTTATGTAATTGTTTTAAGATGGGTGTGATTTGTGGGATATTTATGGAGATGTCTCGATGGCCTATTCATTGTAAGCGTTTTATGATAGTGTTCTTCAAAGTTGATGTGTTAATGGTCCTTGTATGTCATTATGTGTGTGTAAAATGGGAACCCGTATTATGGTTCATGATTGTTTTAATTTGTGTTTGGAAGAGTATGCTTGAGAGTTAGTGTCTTGTGGCTTATAACATCAGATTATATCTTCATTCGCAATATTGCGATATCCTTAAATGTTGGAAATGATTGATCTTTAAAATAATGTTTTTATTAGATTGCTTCGAGTTACTTCTTTTTGAATGAATGGTTATATTGTATTCGAATGTGTGGTTCATGGTTTGTTTTGATAGGCCCTTTCAATGTGACTTTTCCTGAGTTGATTTTTGAGTTGGAGTTTTTCTCTCATTTTATTTATGTTGCTATTCGTTGGGAACTAGTATGTGTTCTTTTGTTCTTTACCTAAGTGGCAAATTGGTTAATGTTATCTTTGTCATGATTGGTGGTTCTGCTTGAGTTGTTAATGAGTCAAATGGAAAAGCTCTTTGAATTATGGGTATTCCGAGAGGAGAAAATAGAGGTTTCCCTTGGATGTCCGATTTAGTTCATGTTGAAGTTGTTGATGTTGTTTAAGGGAGTTGTTGATCTTATTTTGATGTATTCTCTCATCATAATTGAATTGAAAATAGTTCTTCAAGGTTTTGCTTTTATTGTTGTCAGATTTTCATGGGGAAACCCTAGTGTAACTTTATGGGAATTTTCCAGAGGTTTATTTTACTATTGGTTAGTGTTCCTCCTTTTATGTGCCCTTGTTGTGGCAAGTGTTTTGGTTTCATGTTTTTGAAAGGGTTGTACGGGAATCGTTGAGATTTTGAATATGCATTTATGGCAAGATGAGTAATGCCTTGCATGTTGCTCTGTTGTGATAAAATGTACTTGTTATGTTGTACAACCCTTGGATTTGGTTTTTTATGTTTTGAGTGTCTAGAGTGGGAGTGGCTCTAAGTGGGTGGTCGGCGCACAAAAGGGCACCAGGATAGCCCTCGTTAGAGTGAAATTAATAAGTGATAATTTAAATAATTAACTAGGGGGTGGGTAGAATCACATTAAAAAGATAATTGATGCCTCTTCCGCCTTTGAGTGCTACCACAGACTAAAGGGGATTGAGAAGGCCGTGGTTGGCATGTTCGTTGCCTTGTCTTCGCGAAGGGTAACGGATCCGCATGAGCAACCCTATGGGGCAGCGCCTTGAAATAGGTAGTCTGGATAACCATAGATGGAGGCGGCTCCTAGCGCTCGGTTTTAGTCTAGATAATTCGTCAGTAGACAGAGGCGGCGCCTTGCGTTAGTAGTAGTCTGGATAATCCATGTAAGCCATGCGATGACACTCTCCTCTAACACTCCTTATTATGTTGCTTCTTTGGAAATCCTCTGGAAGTGGTTCTTTGTCTTGAACTGATGAAACATAGTTGTTTTGAATTGATTTATGGTTTTACCCCATTTGATCTCTGGTGTATTCTTTGGTCTTGTATAAATCTTGTGGAGGTTTGGGTTTTGACCTTGTACTCTTATGGTACTGTGATATGATGTTATTGTATTGTGTCATTGTGATTCAGAATTGTGTTATGTTTATTAATTTAGTTTGATTTGGAAGTGTTTTATGATCTTCCTTTGGTTCCTTGTTTATTGGCTATTGCTTGATTTAGGTGATGAGATTTATGACTTTAAGTTATTATGTTAATTCTTGGATGTGGTTGATTATGTAATTGTAATCCTTGAGTTTTAGGATACTTTTGTATGGCATTGAGTCTTGTGGATTCTCTGTTGGATGTTCTTGGTTGAGGTCTCTTTCTTGTTAGCTCCTAGCACGGGGGCTGGGTCTTCGGACTCGCATGGTCGGGTGGAACGTGCTAAGCACCCCATTGGGTCCCCAGTCGAGAATCAAGAGGTGCGGATTGGTGCTGTTGCGGCAACTCCAGAATTGTATTTGTCTTGGAGCCAGTTATGATACTTTGTATTCATCTATTCATTTGTACCATGCTATCTGGTGATGGTTTCCGTTCATGATTGGAAACACTTTTGTATCATTGTACTCCTTAAACATTGTACTGTAATGAAATGTTAAACTTGGTGTGGATATTGACCATGGTAGTTGTTCTTCAATGTGTTATGTTAATCTTGCATATGTTGTATTTGTACAGATGACTTCTTATCAATGAATTTTCATGTATGTATTATATTTGTTATTGTTTACTTTATATCTTTGGATTCTATTCTTTATTGATGTTGTATGGATCTAAGTCACGTAATGACTCTTCGTGTACCCCAAGGGATGTATGTGTTAATGAATCTATTTAATTGAAATTTGTGATATGACTTGATGTGTATTACATGTATGTTATGTGTATTTAAAAAAAAAAATTGTGCGGTAATTATTGTGTTAATGTCCTTTGGGGTTCGCACGGTGGGGCGTTACAAAGACCCTTACTAATGCAAACACATCAAACTAAGGATGACTTACCAAATCCTGACACAATAACTTGAATCAACCATTCTACTATGAGTATGTGTGTAAGCTCACTTAGGAACGTTACTGGTTGGCTAACCGAGTTCTTCTCTTGGGTGACACTTCTGCTCCACTTGGAGGAATTTGAACATATACGTGCATCCAACTAACACATTCCCACGATAGTCAGTTGTTCAAAAAAATATGCTTTCACAATATTTCTCCATAGTTAGAATATTCAATTCAATAACCATCCATTTCTCATTACATAACATTAAATGAAATAACATTAATTCCTAATTCATTGATAAAAAAGTGCAAGAAAAATTTATTCTCATTTAAAACTCAAATCACGTCACATTTACCCTACATAGTAATAGTAAATAGTAAATACACAATTGGGGTGTAACATACTCCCCCCTTGTGAATCATTATCCCCGACGATTTTTTATGTAGCAACATAAACTAATCAAATAAACAACATATTATTTTTAAGTAGTTTCAAATACATTCAAAACATGAGGAAACTTCTATTGTATCTCAACATAGTCTTCCCAAGTAGTAGATTCTTCCACATACTAGTCCCACTGCACTATAGAACTTCCCTGGTACAAAAGTGAATCTTACATGTTTCGAGCACCTTGATAGAGTGAAGAATTACAACTTCAGGGTCCTGTACTTGTAAAGCAGTCCAATAATTCACATGATTATCACCTAGCACATACATGTTTAGGTTATGACACATGAAATACATTATGCATCTTGGCAAGAGCTAGTGGCAACACAATTCAATAAGTTACCAGATTCACTTCCTCAAGAATCTCAAAAGGTCCTACATATCATGGAGATGATTTGAATGATTTCCTAAATTTGATTGAACTCTTGTGAGGCTTCACTCTCAGCAACACCTTTTCACCTATTGTAAAACTTCATGGCACTCTCTTTGCATCAACATAACTTTTCTTCCTATCATTAGAGTTAGCTAACCTATGCTTAATAATCCTTACTTGCTCTTCCATTTCAGCCAACATTTCTGGCCCCAGGCTCACTCTATCTTGAAGTCTATCCCAACTTATAGGATTTTGACACTTTTGACTTTATAATGCTTCAAAAGGAGCCATCTTTATTGCAAAATGGTAGGAATTGTTGTAAGAAAATTGCACCAAAGGTAAATAGTCTTCCCACTTATATTGTTGATCCATGCAGTAAATTCTAAATAGGTCTTCCAATACTTGATGCACCCTTTTCGTTTGTCCATCCATTTCTGAATGATATGATTAGCTAATATTTAGTTGAGTCCCTAGTGTAGAAAATAAGGTTTACCAAAGCCTAGAAGTGACTCATGCATCCCTACTTGAAATTATCTTCTCAGGAATTCCAAGTAGCCTAAACACTTCTTGCACAAATTTCCTTATTATGATAGGTGCCCTATAAGTTAGATTTTTAGGTATAAAATGTGCTACCTTGGTAAGGTTATCTACAACCACAAGAATGTCATTGTGATTATTTCTTGACATAGGAAATCCTTACACAATTTCCATTCTTATGAATTGCAACTTCCTCTTTGGTATATCATGTGGGTATAACAAACATACATGATAATTATGCTTCACTTTAAACCTTTCACATTCATGACACATTGCCACAAATCTAGCAACATCTCCTTTCATCCCTTTCCAAAATTATGGTAGCTTTACATCTACCAACATTTTTTTCACTCCAGGGTATCCATCTATGGTGCTTCATGAACTTCTTTCCATACTAGATTTTTTAACTCTTTTATGTCAGGTACATACATTCTCCCCTTATATCTAAGTAATCTATTAGGTTCAAAATGAAATCCTTCATACCTAGTATCTTGTGGATTGCTTGTGAGTGCTTGCTTAACTTGTATATAGTACTCATCCTCTTTGCATTTTTGCAATACCTAACCTTTAAATTGGTTTGAATTGTCACTATTGAGGCAATATGATTTCTTCGAGTCAAGGCATTAACAACTTGATTTTATTTTCCTTTGATATAACTGATATTGAAGTCATAATAAGCTATTAACTCCAGCCATCTCCCATGTCTTGCATTTATATTAGGTTGATTAAATAGGTAATTTAACCCATGATGATCAGTTTTCATCTTAAAAGGTTTCCCTAACAAGTAATGCCTCCACATTTGCAATGGATGAACCATGAATGCTAACTCTAAATCACGTGATGAATAATTTTTCTCATAAGGTTTAAGATTCCTTGACTCATAAGCAATTACTTTCCCATATTGCATTTAAAACACCTCCTAAGCCTTCTCTTGATGCATCTGTGATAACCCTAGTCACCCTCAGGATCTGATACTTTCAAAATCAGTGCAATAGTCAATGTTTCTTTCAGTAGGTCAAAGGTTACTTTGCACTTCTCTATCCATTCAAACTTTTTTCCTTTCTTCTACTAGAAAGTAATTGGAAAGGCTATCTTGGAGAAGTTTGCAACAAACTTTCTATAGTTTCCCACCAAAACTATAAAAATCCTAACCTCAAATACATTCTTGGGCACTGGCCATTCTAACACTACATAAATTTTAGTTGGATCTACGGAAACACCTTATGCTAATATCACATGTTCAAGATGATGTACTCTCTTCTAAAAAAAGGTACATTTAGAGAGTTTTCCATACATTTTATGTTCTCTAAGTCTTTGTAACACTATCTCTAAATGTCTAAAATCTTCCTCCTCATTCCCTTAGTAAATCAACATATCATCTAAGAAAACCAATACAAATTTATCTAGACAATCCCTACATACGTTATTCATAAGATTCATAAATGCTAGAGGTGCATTCATTAAACAAAAGGGTAGAACCATAAACTCATAATGTCCATATCTAGTTTTGAATGTAGTTTTAAAGATATCTTCATCCCTACCTCTCAACTTATGATATCCAAATCTTAGATAAATCTTAGAAAATATACAAGCCCCCCTCATTTGATTAAATAGAACATCAATGTGTGGAAATTCATACTTATTATTTATCATAGCTTTGTTAAGAATGTGATAATCTATGCACAAACCTCTAGTAGAATTTGGAAAATAAATGACTAGGTGACTAAAAGTTTTAGTCGCAACAACTAAAAATGGCTAAATTCTACTAATTTTTTGTAACTCACCTATAAATGAGTAAATAAATGAATAATTTGGTCATTAACTGAAAAAATATTTAGTCATAGAAATAAAATTGACTAAATAGTTAGTCACCAAATACAAATTGGACAAAATTTTAAAAAAACATTTCATCTAATTATTGGTGTGATGTATTGCATGCGACAATGTATTGGTGCTTATTCATATTTATTCACATTCATTGCAGAAATATTCCTCACTTCATTCATTAGTTGAAAGTTAGCTTGGCACTGAAAGATTCAGAGAGGACTTGGAGACTTCTGAAAAGGTGGGAAAGGGCATGAAATTCAGAGTTCGGTGAGGCCCTCTGCAATGAATTTAGAGGTAATTTGAATCCCTTGTTACATTAAACACAAAATCTATAGCTTTTTGATTGGAAACTTATAGTAGTTAGAATCTACTGCTCTTAATAATGTTATTTTAAAATCTTGCCACTATTCTACTTCATAATGTGTTCAATCTAAATATAATAAAATTTGGGTGTCAGTGCCAAAATAGAATTTCCTTAAACAATTGTGATACATTTTCACTGCAAGCACAAACTATGCTTGTAAAAAGTAAACATGTGCTATATTTACCCACACATCAGGCATCTAAATAAATATGTTTCTTGCAACACCTTCTTGTACCTATGTAAATATTTTCTTTGCAATATCAAATGACCCCTTCTAGCTAGCACAATGGCTACCCCATTTGTAGCATAAAAATTTCCTGGTCTCTATGACAACACATTACAATACAGTTCTCTACCCTTGTCAACATGTTGTGCCTCCACCTTTGGATCCCTCCTCACATTGTGAAAAGCTACAAAATAATTCAAATTTCCAAGTAAAATATCAACATAAGAATTCTTTGCATTTGATTCACTTTGTGCAGCTTTAATTCTTTCTTTTGCTTTAAGCTAGTCATCTATTTTCAGATCCATTTTTCTAAGCATAGATAAAGAATTTGATGAGTTTTTATCCACCTTAAGTGCATCCGCAATTAATGATAGGTTTAGTTGGATCTCATTTTGGATCCTGAGCCATGGCTTCAAGATGTAAATATGCATCCACATAATTAGGAAACTTGAATAATATTAGCCTATATAAAATATTTTCCTTTTCAGTATCATATAGTTGTTCAAACAACCTAGCAAGATTAAATAGTGTTGTTACTTTATCCCATGGCAACTCAAGTGAAACACCACCTTCTTCTAGTTGATGGAAGAATTTCATATCCTTAAAGAGCACAAGAAAAATTGCAGAATTGGCACTGGGGCTTTTATTTATGAATTTAACCCAAATGTCATTTCCTAATCAATACATAGAATTTTGTTGAGCCAACTCTAGTTCATCAAGCTTAGAATGAAGAACCCCAATGTTCTTTAACAATTGAATGGGTACTTCTTCTTTGCTGTACTTCGGAAGAGACTTTGTTGTCTTAAGAGAATATAAGGTTGCATTGGGGTCTAATGATATTAATAACTCACCCATCTTGATAAATGCATGGGCATCACATGGATCTATGTGAATTTCCTTTCTTAATTTCCAAAGTATTCTCTACCTGCTCTTACTGAGCATATATATGGCCTACAACTTTTAAGTTCTCATAGTTCTCAAGGTGGACCTCCTGAACTTTTTTAATATTTGAGAGAGAACTCTTAAGATCTCCTAGCTTCAATTCAACATGTCCACAAAATCCCGTGGCCTTTGGCTTTCCTTGACTAATGTCATGTAGTAGCAGCGAGTGGTTTCATAATCACCTTTACTATGATAAGATTCTGAAAGCTTCTAGTATGAATGAGATTTCATGAGAGGGTGGTTAGTGGAAACAAGATTTGTCACAATCAATTGTTACACAAGAAAATTCTTCCCTATAGTGAAGAAAAATGGTTTTCTAAATGATTCAATTCCATGGCAGAATATGGACTGTATAATTCAAATTCTCTATGCATCTTTTCCATTCCTTCATGAAAACTACCTTTTTCAATAACTGTGAGAATCCTACAAGTAAAAAATGCACAAAACTAACCACATAGATTTATGTAGAGGTAGAACATCATTTCCTAATGCCTCCATAAAAGTTTGTTGGGACAAATCTAGTTCATCATAATCAAAATGAAGAACCCCAATGTTGTTTAACAATTGAATGGGTACTTCTTCTCTTCTCTTCTTAAGAAGATACTTTGGCATCTTAAGAGAATCTAAGGCTGTACTGGGGTCTGATGATATTAATAACTCACACATCTTGATAAATGCATGGGCATCATGTGGATCTAGGCAAGTTTCCTTAAAATTTCCATAGCCTTCTCTTCCTACCCTTACTGAGCATATATATGGCCTATAGTTTTTAAGCTCTCATAGTTCTTAGGGTGAACCTACATAACCTTTACAAAATTTGAGAGATAACTCTTAAGATCTCCTAGCTTCAATTGAACTTGTCCAAAAAATCATGTGGCATTTGGCTTTCCTTGACTGATGCCATTTAGTAGTGGCCAATTGTATCATAATCAACTTTAATATGATAAGATCATGCAAGATTATAATATGAATGAGATTTCATGAGAGTGTGGTCAATTGAATCAAGATTTTTCTTAGTCAACTATTCCACAAGAAAATGTTTCCTTGTGAAGAGAAAATGGTTTGCTAAATGATTCAATGCCATTGCATTGTACGAGTATAATTCAAAGGCTTCACGCATCTTTTCCATTCCTTCATGAACACTACCTTTTTAACCAATTGTGCAAATCCTACAATTAAAAGGTTCACAAAACTGACCACATAAAACTTTCCCCATTTCAAATAGCAAAATTGTAAAAAAAATTGTGTTGAAAACCTACAAAAAAATGCAAAATAAAATCATGTTGATTTTTGTGCAAAAAAAAAACCATGAGTCCATAGCTTGTTGCATACTATTATGCTTTGATAGATTATTTCCAAACATTCATATCTTTCTTGAAATCACCTATTCTAGGCTTTTAGCCATAACAACAAGGCAATGAACTATTTGATAAAATGATTTTGTAGACATGTATGAAAAATGTGATAAGGAGATGAACTTTGGAAAAAATGCCTCAATGAAATGTGGTATCATGGTGATGGAATTCCACAAAGAATTCCATGAAAAGTGAATTTTTATGGATTGCCATGGCATTCCATCACCATGAGACCACATTTCTTTGAGTCATTTTTTTAACCAGTTCACTGCCTTTTCTATGCTATTGCCTACTATTATGCTTTGATAGATTTTTTCGAAGCATCCATAATTTGTTTGAAAGCACTTGTTTTAGGATTTTAGCCATAGCAACAAGGTAGTGAACTATTTGATAAAATGTTGTGGTAGATATGTATGGAAAGTCTGGTAGCATAGACAAGGAAATGAACTTTTTTGAAAAAATGTCTTAAATAAATGTGGTCTCATGCAATGCCATGACAAGCAAATGCAATTGGAAGCTAATCCTAGTTATTAGTTATGCAATGTGAATTAATTGCATAACTACTTAGGTTAACTTTGTAAAAACTATATTGTAATTGAAATTTTTTGATCTATCAACATCTAGTTATTAGTTATGCAATGTCAAGTAATGCTTTGAGTTTGAAAGATGTGGAATGCAATGTAATTAGCAATTTGAATATAAACTTTTTTTTTTTTTTTACAGTTCATTAGTTAAAATCTCTATTTTATTTTCTTTCTATAACTCTATTGCTATGCAAATTCCTTTCAATTAAAAGAAAAAAGTTTTTGCCTCTTATTGTACAACTTTTTTCATTTTGTCATCATTAACATCTAGTTATTAGTTATGCAATGTGAAGTAATGCTTTGAGTTTGAAAGATGTGAAATGCAATGTAATAAAAAATTTGACTATAAACTACAAAAATCTATTTTTTACAATTCATTAGTTAAAATCTCCATTTTATTTGCTCTCAATAACTCTATTGCTATGTAAATTCCTTTCAATTCAAAAAAATAGTTTTTCGCTTATTCTTCAATTTTTTGTTGCTATGTGTAGAATATTATAGATGGATCAACGTTGAAGGTTGAATACGAATCAATACCATACATTTGATGAGAGAATAGATGATGAGAGGGACATGTAAAAATATCTATGTCCATGTAATGACTATCTTGGTGGAAAGGTGAAAAAAAGAAGTTTGATTTATCAACATATGATAAGATATGGGCATAGTGGTATAAGCCTTTGGAATGTCAATTATTATGAAGATATAATAGAATGGTAAAGTGTGAGAGATGAAGAGGCAACAAGCATAGATGAAGTGTCACCAAACATAGATGAAGAGGTAGCAATGTTAGACAAAGGGTTTGAAGTTGATAGAATGTTGAATGAGGGTCTAAACAATGATTGGGAAAACTTTATGGAGGATTCTTTAAAGCTTGTGTATGCTAATTGCAAGTTAAGTCGAGTTTGACAATAATCCTTCAAATTATTAACTTGCAAGTGGTGTTTGGTTAGAAAAATGAGAGTTTAGATCAGTTATTGGAATTATTAAGTTTGTTATTACCACTTGACTCCATATTACCAACAAAATAGAGTGAATGTAGAAAGGAAATCACTAAAATTGGCTTAGGGTATGAAAATATCCACACATGTGCAAATGGTTGTGTATTATTTCACAAGAATCTTGCAAGTGAGAGTGAATATCTAAAATGTCATGAAGTGAGGTATTGACAAGGGTTGAAATTAGTTGTGGTTCCTCGGAAGGTTCTTCACCACTTTCTGGTAATCCCATTATTACTCTGAATGTATAGGTGTAGAGACATTGTTGAACTTATGCAATGATATTCCCAAAATAAGAGCACTAATGGAAAGCAACGACATGTGCTTGATTCTAAGACATGGACGTAATTTGATAATAGGTGGCATAATTTTTCTCAAGATCCTTGTAATATAAGGTTGGGTTTGGCTCTAGATGGGGTGAACCCATTCTCAGATCAAAGTATGAAATGGTCAACTTAGTCAGTGTTTTTAATGAATTCCATGGTTAACAACTAAACAATTTGTCTTAATGGTATCATTGATTATACCAAGAAAGAAAAGTGCGACTTTAGATACATTTGATGCTTATCTAGAGCCATTATATGATGATCTAATGGAATTTTGGAAATAAATTGAAGCAATTCAACTTTTAAGGGATGGTCATTCAATCAAATTCACTTTAAGATATTCCTTATTGTTTATGATTCATGATCTTCCTACATATGGACCATTGTTTGGTCTTAGTGTTCATGGATACCATGGATGTCCTGCTTGAAACTTTAAGGATTTTTGGAGGCACTCAAGAAGTTTGTGTAAGTTTATTTGTTGAAAAATATGATGATGAAAATATCCAAAACCTAGTGCTCCTTATGTCTAGAAAAAGGAACAACGTGCACAATTCTTACAATTTATGTCTCAGACTCGCTTTCCCACAAGATATGTAAGTAGTAGTATTATAAGCCAAATTGACATTAATGGTTTAAGAAGCCTCAAGACCTATTTTGGTAAATATATTAAGTTTATCAAAGGGGCCAAGATTGAAAGTAATAAGGTTGGGACTAATATTAAAGAGAATGAGTTTACATGTATTAGATCCTTTGAACTTTGATAGTTTGAGGGAGGAGGTTGTTGAAGTCCTTTCTCTATTGGAATGAGAATTCCAACCAATAATCTTTAACATTTCTATGCATCTTTTGATACATCTACAATATGAACTAAAGCATTTTGGCCTAATAAGAACAAGATGAATGTATCCTATAGAATGATATATGAAGGTTTTGAAAAAAATTCTTCATACTAGGGAAAAACCAAAAGGTAACATGTCTAAGGGATATTCAATGCAAGAGGCCATGGGATTTTGCACATAATATATGAAGGATTTTAAAAATGTCAATCAACATGTATGTGATGTTGATGAAGAAGAGATAGTTGCAGGTGATGTATTAGAAGGAAATGGATGTCGCTTCAATCTATCACATAAAGAAAGAAGTTTGGTACATGCCTATTCTTCAAAACACATCTTCGTTCAATACATGGCATATGTAAAATAAAATTTACACAACAATTTATTTACTAAATTTCATTTACACATTTATATTATTAATCTTACTATTTGTACGTTAATATTCTTTGTATAAAAATTTAAGAAGACAATCAAGCTTGGATGCAACATCGACCTCAAAAGCGCAAACGTCATGTTGATTTGATTGGAGGTGATTTTTTTCAAAAAATTGAAGAATGGGTTGCTAATGTAGTCAGTGATGCAAAAGAAGAAGGTAAAGATATAACAACAGAGGAAAGTTAGCTTTCACAATATCCACATTTATGGGCTATGTGTTTCATAGGAATTTGGGTCTATGGTAGTCATTTGAGAGTGGAAGAAAAAGACAAAGGAAAGACAAATTGTGATTGTGTTGTTAGTGTTGAATTTCTTCATGAAAATGAGAGGAAATTTTATGTTGGATTCATCCAAGAAATTATTCTAGTGGACTATGGTGAAAATAGTCCTATATTATTAAAATACATAAGTGGATTCAACCATTTTTAATACAATTTGATGAGTATGGTTTTGTACGCACAAATACAAGACAATTTTCATCAGAGATGAATGAGCCATATGTTTCCCCTCTTAAAATTAACCAATCATTTGTAATTGATGATTTAAGAAGTCTAGGATGGTCGTATGTCATTCAAACAAAGTCTCATTCAAAAAAAAATTTCATGAAAGTTGTTGATATAATGCATGATGGGCAATATGTTAATTTAAAAGAAACATTCGAAGAAGTGGATGATGACGACGATGAAGTGTTTGAAGAATACATTTTGATTACAAATGAAGAGATTGGGAGAGAGAATGCATTGCATGTCATAGATGAGGATGAGGAATAAAATTAAGTAGATGTAGACATGATTGATTAGGATTATGATCTTGCTAGCAATGCAGATGATTATGGTGACGTTTTTTGACCTTAAAAGGTTAGCTTGTCACCTAAACTTTGGTTATATGTACGGTGTAATTTATTATTGAATTTAATAAATATTTGAGTATAGGAATACTTATTCATTATTGTTTTAATGATACATTTCTAAATGTAATCATCATTATTCTGCTGGTACATTGTATACAAAACTTGATATGTTCACTACTGATTTGAAGTACATTTGAAGTTAGGTTCAATCATTCTTCTTAGTTTTATTACTTTGGTTAAAAATTTTAAATTATTATTTTTTAGTTAGAATATAATTTCTTCTATGTCCTACATGTTTTGTAGATGGAACCATATAATGAACATTTGTAATTTAATAATACATATAGATATCTTAACATTATGTGAACTAAGCCTCCTCATTATAAACAAAGAAATGATTTCATAGGTCTGACTTACAATGAAAACTAAAACTAAGAGACAAAAAAATTAGAAAATTGTTCAATCTTTTTAATAAAATGATATCCAAAATACTACATTCATAATAAAATCTAATATTGCACTAACAATGTAGGCAATAGAGGTATGCCTGAGATGGTAGGACAAAGAGGTCAATGTATAAATGCTTACTGCAATACTACAACAACCAAATATGAATAGCATGGGGTGGTGGTGAGAACATGTTAAAAACTAAAGTAAACCATAGCTCCACAAGGGATAAACAGTGACACTGCAGTAAGGTGGTGAACAATCACTCAACCTCTAGAATTATCCCACTATCTTGCAGGAGTCCAAACTTGTGTTCATAGGGTGGTGTTACTGCTAACCCTACCATATCACTACCCCACAATGTTCTTGATGTGATAGAGTGGTATTACAATGAACAGTCACTTAATGACTAGAATTAACCTGTAGTCTCACAAGAGTCCAAAGGGGTGTGTGTGGGGTACTAATGCTACATTACAATGGTCTTGAAATGAAAAAACAATACTACTATACATGTTTTCAAAGCATTTAATGATTACATCATTTGATTTCCCAAGATCAAAGGCATGTATTCAAACTTGAAATATGGACAGATTCTAAAATATTTTGCATGAATTGACATTAATAGTGAGGTGACTGAGCTCAACAAAAAATATTATTTGGGACTTGATCACATTTTGGAAATCATTCACATAGCTCAGAATACTAGAGGCAAGGTAATTCAAGTGGGAAGAAGTAGGAGTAAATTCTTCATCATGCCACTGAAAAAAAGTCAACTTGTGAGGGGAAAGGAAGAGTCCACAATTTCTAAAAGAGAGAAGAGGTCCCTTAAACAATCCATTTTAGATGTGTTACCTAATTTTGTAAACAAAGGTGTTGTGCATGTTTTGCACACACACCTCATTGTAGGCAGGGACCCTCTCTTTTAGGTCCTGATGGGTTATCCTCCCTCTCGTGTAGGTTGTTTGTCCCTCGTCTTACTTTGTGCACCCCTATTTCAAAGCCTAAGTTGGTCACGATCCTTAAAATGATTAAAATACCTTTAGCCAAAATCACGTAGCTAAGTTTCACCAAGTCATTTTCTTCTACGAGCTTAGTCCAGCGAGTTTCCCCTTGGTCCTTGCCCCCAATGTCCATCAACCTTGGCGGGCCCACGTTTGTAGGTTTCCCTTTGTCATTCACCATTTCTGCTTCACCATTCGCCTACGACCAAGCCTTGACTTCTCCCTACATTGTGGACTCCCCACCTATTGCCCCCCCTTTCATTGTTGATCAATGATGAAGAATTCACGACCATCATGAGTTGTGCATTTTGAAGATGTTATCAGTGATCCCAAACTTGAGGTTCAAGGTGGTAAAACCACTAGGTCAAGTGCTTGTGAGTTTTCCCCTGTAGAAGGTTGTCTATTACCTACCATCTCCTTCCGCCTTCTGTCTACCCTTCATCTTCCTTTCCCCCATCGGCCATCCACCTTTCGCCTTTCACCTTCTGCCTTTCATCCCCCGCTGTTCACCGTCCACCTTTTGTCTGCCATCCGTCTGCCTTTTAGCCACCTTTCATCCGTTGTCCATCATCCACCTTCTGTCCACCATCCACTGACCATCCACCTTTTTCCTTTTGCCTTCCATCCGCCAGTTGTCCACCGTCTACATTTTGTCCTCCGTCCTTTCATGGCTTGTGAGTCTACCCCTATGGAAGGATGTCTACCATCCGCCTTCCATTCACCATACTTCCACCTCTTACAAGTCTTCCCCTGTGGAAGGTTGTTCACCATCCATCATTTTTCTACCTTCCATCCGCCAATCATCCATCATCTGTTGTCCATCTTACGTTAATTGCTTGCAAATTTACCCCTAAGGAATGCTATCTATTGTCTACCATACACCTTCCATCTATCATCTACCATCTACTCGTCATCCACCTTTTGTCATCCAGCCATCTTCCATCCTTCCACCACTTGCAGGTCTACCCTTGTGGAAGGTTGTCCATTGTTTGCCAATTATTTTCCATATGTCCGCTATCCTTTTTCCACTTGTGAGTCTTTCCCTACAGAAGGATTTCTTCCATCCACCTTCTATCCACCTTCTATCTAGTGACTGTCTACCGTTCATCTGCCATCTACCTTCCGTCCATCAGTTGTCTGCCATCCTTCCCCACCTATGGGTCCACCCCTATAGAAGGTTGTCCTCCATCCTTAGTTCATCATATGTCCACCGTCCATCTACCTTCCATCCACCATCCTTCCACTGCTTGTAGGTCTGCCCCTACAGAAGGTTGTCCACCATCCACCAGCTACCTTCCATTCACCTTCTATTCATCATCCACCTTCCATCTTCCTTCTATTTGCTAGCTCTCCATCATCCACCCACCATTTTTCCGTTGTCTATTGTCTATCGTCCTTGTGCCCTAGCAGAAGCTTGCACCCTGAAACTCGCATTTATGTTTATGGCCCAAATGAGCTCCAAACATGAATTTTATGATCTTTTGGTAATGTATTAATGGATCTAATGCTCGATTTGTAGGATGTGATTAATGTTCACCTAAATTTATATGTGAACACACTTACTACATTTTGTTTAACTAAGATTTATGGAACCTACTGCGGGTCTTTCGGGAAGGCCTATTAGGAGAGTTGTCTTCCTTTTCATTAAATGATTGTGATCCATTAAGGGCTATCTCATCAAATTTGGGGGTAGCTGATCCATCCCACAATGATGAAAATTGAGAAATGGGGCTTGTTTGATTGACTAAAGAGAATTTTGGGAATACATCAAATAGAGGGCAGCCTTCAAACAGTTTCAACTACATCAAAAGTCCAATTAGCTAGAAGACAAAAGTGCTACAACACCTAGGCACTAAAATAAAAAATAGGAATGAGGAAAAAAATATATTTTAAATTTCTATATAATGGGGGTAGGTGAAGCCCTAACTTGTAATCAATCTAAACCACACAATGTAATTAAATCCTATCCATTCATTTGGGCTTTTGAAAACTATAAATAGTGGCTTGCTCCTCATTTGTAAAGAGAGTTGAGTTGTTGTAAAGGCATGCTATAGAGATTTTAATAGAATTTCATTCGCTTTTGGTGGACTCTTGAGTTTCTGTTGCATGGTACATGGTTCTTCTCCCATATTTAGCTGATTTGAATAGATTTACTTTGCTTTTTTTCATGTTTTAGCTTACCTTGGTAGAGTAGTTGATGTTGTTCAATCATTGTCCAACATTTTTCCATGTTGATGCCTTTCTTCTCCATATTTTTTGTTGTTTACTAATGGAAGATAGTTATGTAAAGTTAGTTTGCGCATAAACTGAAAGCCGCTTCAAACTTCTATCTTTTATTCATGCATGTTTATGGTAAATGAATGGTTGAATATTTGCAGTCCTTAGAAGCTTGCACAAGTTTCCTGATACTATGAGTTAATCTAGTTAAGTGAAATTATGTTTTAGGAAGGTTGTCCACAGTAGAATCCTCTATGATCTCTGTTCACTGTTAGTTTTAGATCCAAGAACTTCTTCTCCTTGCCCTTTTTTCTTTTTTTTTAAGAAGTGACCTATGCTTATGTTTATTGCACATTGTAAAGCCAAATCTTAAGTTAAAATAGGAGTTTAATATTTCTCTTTTAACCTGAAACAATTTGCACACCAATTTCCCATCAAAAGGAACTCCATTCTAAGATCCACCTTTCCTCCAACTTAACTCTATAAGTTTACCATGTGATTACCAAACTGAGAAACTCCATGCATGTCATGACCTGACACCTGAGACACCTTGGGGTGATTTTGAGCAACTTGTTGTTGGAGATTTCCTTTCAAGAGAGGTAGTGTGCCTATGCACTTCCTGTGTTGAGAAAGTTCTAAAACACCCATCAACAGAACTGGCACTAGAAGGAGGGTTGGCATGTTGAGGCTACAATGTTGAAAGTTGGAAGTTGAAAAGAGAACTTTCAAGAAGAAATATGAGATAAAGAGATCTCTTTTAATCTTGAAGCTTAAAATCAATTTTTTTTGAAGGAAAACAAAAGTTGAGTTGAAATGGAACAGTATGTGCAAATCAACATTACTTAGCTAAATGTAGATTTAAATAGGAGATTGAAGAGACCATTGCATCAATTTGCATTGGTAGATACATTTCTAGGATCCATTGCACTCATAGACACAATGAATTTAGGTGTCTAACACTCTTGCATAGAATTGAAAGAGTCTTGTAAGGAGAAATTCCTTTTTGGGAAATATACCATCCCTTGGCTGTCGAAGATCTGGAAGAGGAAATGACTAACATGGTAGCCAAGGAATTTGAAGAGCTTATCCAAGAATGTTTGGGAAGCAAAGATGGACCAAGATTGGCGAAGGTGTGATGTCTACTTGGTGTAGATTTCACAATGCACCTCACTCTGAATTCACTTGCTCATCATGCATGAACACTATCACTCAAACCCGGGGTTGTTTGAATGAGTTGGAGCAGCCAACTTTTGACGAGGATGAGTCATCCCATGAGGAAAAAGAGCTGTCAACGTTTGGAGGACAACACATTGAAGATGGACCAAGAAATTTGACACAAGAAGGTGATGGGACAACATATATAAAGGATCATAACCAACATGAAGAAGTTGATTTCAGTAGGACAACAAAAAGTTGTGGTGAAAATTTAGTCAGAAGGGAGTTGGAAAGCCTTTCCTCTGTCGAAAAAGAGCAGTCCTCCAATCTACAAGAGGAGCCATTGGCAGTTGAGGATGGTTCAGCAAAGTCTACAATAGTTAATGCTGGGGTAGCCAATGAAGATATTAAAAATTAGAGAGAGGAAGAGGTTGAAAGTCTTGGGACAATAGAAAATGATGAAGAAGGCGTAAGTGAATTCAGATTAGAAGATCTCTCCTTCATGAATGACAACTATCAAGCATCTGAAAATGAATATTTGGAGGAGTGGGATCAACTGCATGTTGCGGCTATCTATTACCAAACTTCCTTCCCAAGTGATGATGAGGACCCAATAGTGGAAAGATATAGCCAACTCATCTCGGGATTAGTAAAGGATTGGTCTGAACTAAGATATCAAGTGGATCTAGAGGTGTTGTTACTCCCGAGTTGGTGTAGGCTCCATGATTCATCGCACTCCATGTTCACATGTGAGTTATGCTAGGAGGCCATCAAACAAGTCAAAGAACAGGCGGGGAAACCTAAGACACCACCACCTATAGCTTCTTTTAGGATTGAATGAGAAATCCAAGAACCTGAATCAAGTTACAACTCAGTTAGAGGTGGTCCTCAAGAAGTTGTTGGGATAACAATAGAAGGACAACAATACAATATTGAGCTTCTGAATGATGAAGTGGATCAAACTAGAACACTTTCCATAGGACATCAAGAACCTTTCTCTCTTGAAGAGAATTTGTATGTGAGGGATGATAGGATTTATGGAGGACTTGCAGAGGTGAACCACTCGCGTCATTCATTGATCTCCTTGACATACCAATATCAATGGCTAATTTCTTCCCACTTGGAATTGTGCCACAAAGATATAGTGATACTGAGGAAGAATACATTTCAGAAGATGGCGGTGATGAGGACATACTACCCGAACCTCTAGACGATGCAACATCAAAGTTTCTAGATTGGGAAAGGAACTCCTTTTCCATCTACAATGATAGTGAACAAGAGGAGACCAGTAAGCATCCCGGTACACTACATGAACTAAGGGAGGTAGACCAAGGAAGAAAGGTCTTAGAGGATGATCACAAAGATAGTACACCTTGAAAATCACAAGGACAAGCTGCAACTAGAAGTCTTTTCTCAACGATTACTGATCGTCCCACACATCCCAAGAACAGCAATAGGACACATTCATCCTTGTCATGTTCTCATGACATTGAAATTTATAAAATTAAATTCAACATGTGGGGAAGGAGATGGGATAGCATGCTTCTTTTTGAAGACAACAATCAAGTGGACACTGAGATTGTAGAAGATCAATGAGATGAAGTGTACCTCCTCGAGGAACAACTGATAGGGGTTGGAGATCCCACACAGGGCTTAGAAGGGGTGCTTGTTACCACGTTCTCCCAGCCTTATGCAAGCCTAAGACCGGGGATGCTGCACCATCCATTGCGTCCAACCGAAGCTACCAATGCAACAACAGACAATGCGATGCTCACTCTTGATTGTTAAACATTACCACTTTCATATGATGACATCCAGGTTCTATCTTTCCTTTCACTTTTGAATTCTTATAGCTATGTTTATCTTTTTTGATTATGGGAACGAGGGGAGACAAAATTTTTTATGGGTTGACCCTGAGTTTAATGAACCCTCTCAATTGTTGATATTTTGGGGCTATGTGATTAAATTTGAATGCTACAAAATTGACCTTCATTTTTCTAAATGTAAGGATGATTTTGCATGGCTTAGAACTTTAACAATTACCCTTCTACTTGTTCATGCATTATGAATCCCAATGGGCGTAAGGGTTAGTTTGCTTTTCTTGAATGTGGTCCTTTGTAAATATCTTTGTACATAGTTGTTTTTGGGTAGTGTGGGTTTCGTGTATGTACCATAGAAAAAAGGACCCTTTGCTTGACATGGGATTAATTCATGATAATTAGACTTAATGAGGTCTTAATCTAGTGTTGTGAGGCATTTTATGAATCCAAACTAGGTCGTGGACCCTTGCAAATCAAATAACATGCTTTTAATGACATCTTGTAAAGGTGTTGTGAAGTCTTGTAAAGGAATTTCACGCTTTTCTAGAATTAATTAACATATTTATCCTTGATTCAACATTATAAAATATGTTTAATAACATTATTACATCAATCTACAAGTTTCTTAATGTAAAATTTATGATAAACTAGTGTTTTAGTGTGATTTACACATTCACATTGGTTCTTGTGCATTCCTAGGCTATGTGGACCTAATTTTAGTGTTGTAAAGTGTATTTAATCACACTTTTGCATTGATTTATTTGTCCCAATCCCTATTCAACATTTACATCATCACTAATAGTTCTTAATTAACCCATATTGTGCTTCCCATGTCTTTAATTGATCAAACACCCAACAAGATGGCATTTTAGACCTCATTTCCTGATTCCTTGGCTTCTTAGGTGTCGGAATGGCCCCTGTGGGACTGATTCTCCATGCACAGTGAATCAGTCCCATCTAGGTGGGACCCATTCACCATGTGTGGTGAATGAGTCCTATCTATCCCCCATTTTAACCCTTGAGAGGGAAAAAGTGAAATTTAAAGTTTAGTTTCACTAAATGTTGGCCTATGATGAGGTATAATTGGGTACAAAGGCACAATTATCTAGAAATAAGTGTTTTTATGCTCATTTTTACATCCAACAACATCTAACAACTCATTATTACATCTCTCATCTTGAATTCATCATATATCTTCCATTCTAAGTCAAGCAACTTAGGGTTTCTCCATTAGAAGTCTTCAAGTTAACATTCTAAAGCATTCAAGGGTATATTTTACATGTATTGCTACAGAAATCCAAGATCAATCATCATTGCAAGGTACTTTATTCCATTGTTGCATGTTTCATTCCTTTATTTCATCACTTTGGTTTACTTACCTAGACGGGCTTTGACCAAGGCAAACCCCCATGCCTTAACAATCAAAATTTCTTCTCTTCTTCTTGTGTGTTTGTAGATTTAGGTCCTTTGGAAGATTGAGAATAATTGAATATTGCATTTCAAATTCATTCAAGTCTTCTTCTCTTCATTCAAGTCAAATCATCAAGAAAAAGTAATTTTCAGACCCGATTCTGACAGAATCTGAAGCAGAAACTTGTAGAAGGTTGATTGCAGATCTGAAGCTACAAAATTATCGTATGAATTTTTAGATCCCTGAAAGAGGATTATTTTTCCAAGCATGGTAAATTAGTCCCATCTATGGGCCTAACAAAGTGTTTTTTCTCATAAATCAGTTCTCAGTCATCAAAATCCTGTTTTTGGAAGAATTCATTAGAATAGGGACTGATTCGCCATAGGTGGTGAATGATTCCTGTTTGGCTTGAGAAACATTATCAATTAACATTTCAAATATTCTAAATTCATCACATTTTTCCCAGGTGGACTCTATTTTTATCCATCTCTTTTTGTTTTGCATATTTCATTCATTTCGTTCATTTTAGCAATACATGATGTGTCTTCAAACAAGTCATAATTCTTAGATTTTACATTCATGTTTGATCAATTTCATAGTTTAGCAGCACTTAGATCATTCCATTTAGTCCTAATTGCATCTTATACAATATTATTTGAACGAACATTTAGCATTTTGGATCTAATCTCTCTCCTTTTAGGTGAAAAACCCTATAAGAGTTAGAGAGTCCATTGGGTCCAAAAATCTATGTTATATTGTATATAGTCTCGCTTTCTTGCTTTTGCTTGGTTAGTTGGTTTTTTGTAGGTTAGGGTGCTTTAGAGTATTTTTGTTGTTGTTTTTCTGCTTTTGCTTCCCTGTTTTGGTTAGTATAGAAGTTTGATTTCCATTTGTTTTTGTTTGCTTCTTCGCAGGGTCCCTCCGCTTTTAGTTGGATATGTTTATGTGCACAACCACCATTTTATTGCCTAGGGCTATTCTATGTATTTCTTTGATAAACTTTAATCAAGTTTTCAGAATGGATCAAGGTCTTCTATTAGTGTCAAGTGACCTAAATGTTTGGTTTTAAGGGGATAGGTCATTGGTTTTTTTGACTCGGATGTATTATGAAATCTCATATGTCTCACACCCATTAAGAATCCCAAGGTTGCTACGGGTCTTTTTATGAAGTTGAGTTAAGTGAAAAATATAAAATTCTGCCTCAGTGACACTATGATTCTTAGTCCTGAGTGCAAGATTCATTGCTTGCGGGTTGAAAATAAAGAAGAGAAAAGAAAATAAAAAGAAACAAAAAGATAGAAAGAAAATTCAACTTTCAGGGGGATACAAGCAACTCTATCGGGGCTATGGACGCCTAGCTGGTAGTAGAGCCATGTTCAGGAGAATCACAACGACAACCTCGTTGAGGATATGGACGCTTCACTGGCAGTAAGGCAATGTCCAGGATGCTTTTGGAGTAATAATAAACTACCTAGCCTAACTGAATGGAGCTCAGGTTCCTATAGAAACTAAAGGACTGGGAATTAATGCATATGCGCACACTTGGATTTTTAACATACTCAAGGTTGGGTTGACTAGTGGTTTCGATCCTTTGGTCAAGTGTTCATTTTTTTTGCTCTAGCATGAAGATTGAAACCAGAGATTCTGGGTTCATGATTCCAGTTTGTCATCCAAATGCTCTAGAGCATTTCCCTAGTGAGTCACCATTTATTGTGCATGTTTTGCACACACGCCCTATTGTAGGCAGTGATCCCCTCTTTTAGCTCATGACGGGTCATTCTGGCTCTCGTGTGGGTTGTTTTTCCCTTGTCTCACATTGCAAACCCCTGTTTCGAAGCCTAAGTTGGTCATGAGCCTTAAAATGATTAAAATACCTTTGGAAAAAATCACCTAGCTGAGTTTCACCAAGTCTTTGCTTCTGTGGGCTTAGTTCTATAGGTTTCCCCTTGGTTCACCATTCGTGCTTCACCATTCGCTTGAAACCAAGCCTTGACTTCACCCCACATTGCGGACTCCACACCTATTGCCCCCCCTTTCGCTGTTGATCAACGATGAAGACTTCACAACCATCCTGAGTTGTGTATTTTGCAGATGTTATCAATGATCCTAGACTTGAGGTGCAAGGTAGTAAAACCACTAGGTCAAGCACTTCCAGGTTTTCCCTTGTGGAAATCTATCCACCATCCACCATCTCTTTCCACCGTTCGTTCACCTTTCATCCACCTTCTATCCCTCAGTCCTCCACCTTCCTCCTTTTTCCTTCCATCCACCCACCGTCTACCTTTCATTCACCATCCGTCTGCCTTCCATCCACCGACCATCCACTATCCGTCATCCGCCTTCCATCTACCATCCATCAACCATCTTCCTTCTACCTTTCACCTTATGTCTTCCTCCCATCCACCATCTACCTTCTACCTTCTATCTGTTGTCTACCTTCCATTTACCCTCCTTCCTTTGCTTGTGAGTCTGACCCTGCAGAAGGATGTTTCCCATCCACTTTTTGTGTTTCATCTAGAGTCTTCCTTTCATTCATTGTCCTTCTGCCACTTGTGGGTCTACCCCTATGGAAGGTTGTTCACCTTTTTCCTTCTGTCTACCTTCTGTATGTCAGTCATCCATTGTCTGCCTTACATTCATCACATGTAAGTCTACCCATAAGGAAGATTGTTTTCCATCTATTGTCTACCTTTCATCACTCATCCACAATTCTTCTATTGCTTATGGTTCTACCCCTGCGGAAGGTTGTATGTCATTCACCATTCACCATTCATCATTTGTTGACCGTCCGGCTTCCATTCACCATCCTTCCATAGCTTGCAGGTCCACCCCCTACGGAAGGTTGTCTACCATCTGCCTTCCATCCTCTGACCATTCACCATTCGTCCATCATTTTCCTTCTGTCAACTTTCCATCCACCATCTTCCATTCTTCCCCGCTTCTAGGTCCACCCCTACAGAAGTTTTTCCATCGTTCGGTGTTCATGATTAGTCCTCCTTCTACCTTCTGCCTTCCGTCCGTCATCCGTTTGCCCCATCCATCATCCTGCTACTACTTGTGGGTCTGCCCCTGTGGAAGGAGTTCCACCATCTACCTTTCATCTGTCGTCCATCCACTAATTGTATCTTGCCATCCTTCCACCCTAGGGGAAGCCCACACCCTCGAACCCAAATTTATGTTTATGGCCCAAATGAGCTCCAAACATGAATTTTATGATCTTTTGGTAATGTATTAATGGATCTAATGCTTGATTTGTAGGATGTTATTAATATTCACCTCAATTTATATGTGAATGCACGTACTATGTTTCATGTATGCAAGATTTATGGAGCCTACTGCGGGCTCATTGGGGAGTCCCATTAGGAGAGTTGTCTTGCTTTTCATTAGATGATTGTGATCCATCAAGGGCTATCTCATAGATTGGGGGGCAACTAATCCATTGCACAATGATAGAAATCTGCAAATGGGGCCCATTTGATTGACTGAAGAGAATGTTGGGAATACATCAAATAGAGAGAAACCTTCAAATAGTTTCAACTACAGCAAAAGGGAAATCGACTAGAAGAAAAAAGTGCTACAACACCTGGGCACTAAAAGAAAAAATAGGAATGAGGAAAAAATTGTATTTTAAATTGCGATATAATGGGGGGTAGGTGAAGCC
Organism: Sequoia sempervirens; assembly: GCA_007258455.2. Classification (NCBI taxonomy): domain Eukaryota; kingdom Viridiplantae; phylum Streptophyta; class Pinopsida; order Cupressales; family Cupressaceae; genus Sequoia; species Sequoia sempervirens. The sequence continues at coordinate 167,948 of VDFB02270831.1, read as the reverse complement.
CCAAATTGTAATCAATGTAAGCCACATATTGTAATTCAATCCTAGCCATTCATTTTGGGCTTTGGAAGACTATAAATAGGGGCTTGCTCCTCATTTGTAAAGAGAGTTGAGTTGTTGTAAAGGAATGCTGCATAAATTTTAATAGAAGTTCATTCGCTTTTGGTGGACTCTTGAGTTTCTATTGCATGTTACGTGGTTCTTCTCCCATATTTAGTTGATTTGAATAGATTTACTTTTCTTTTCTTCATGTTTTAGTTTACCTTGGTAGAGTAGTTGATGTTGTTCAATCATTGTGCAACATTCTCTTGTGTTGATGCCTTTCTTGTCAATACTTTTTGTTGTTTACTGATGGTAGATCTAGTTGTGTAAAGAAAGTCTGGGCATAAATGTAAAGCTGTTCCAAAATTCTATCTTTTATTCATGCATGTTTATGATGAATGAATGGTTGAATATTTGTAGTCCTTAGAAGCTTGCACAAGTTTCCTGATACTGTGAGTTAATCTAGTTAAGTGAAATTATGTTTTAGGAAGGTTGTCCACAGTAGAATCCTCTATGATCACTGTTCACTGTTAGTTTCAAATCCAAGAACTTCTTCTTCTCCTTTCCCTTTTTTCCTTTTTTTTAAGAAGTGACCTATGCTTATGTTTATTGCACATTGTAAAGCCAAATCTTAAGTTAAAATAGGAGTTTAAGATAGTTCTTTTAACCTGCATCAATTTGCACACCAATTTCCCATCAAAAGGAACTCCATTCTAAGATTCACCTTTCCTCCAGCTTAACTTCGTAAGTCTACCTTGTGATTACTAGAAAAATCACATTGAACCAAACTGAGAAATTCCATGCACATCATGACTTGACACACGAGAGACCTTGGGGTTATTTTGAGTAACTTGTTGGTGGAGATTTCTTTTCAAGAGAAGTAGTGCGCCTATGCACTGCATGTGGTGAGAAAGTGCTAAAACACCCATCAGCAGAAGGATTCAAAAAGGTGTTTAGAGATAAAGCCCATTGATGTAGAGACCCAATTATCCCTATCTCAGGATGGGATTTTTTTTGGTACTTCTATGAAAAATGGGATGACAAGATTCCAGTTTCAAATCCTTGGACCTTAGATTTGGCCAAATTTATAGTCCCAAATGTCTTTGTAAATGTTAGGTTTATTAAAGTATTGGAACAATATTATTTCTTGGCTACCATGACTATAAGAATTCCAAATGACTCACCATTAGTGGTGCTAGGTAAAGAAGCAATTATAGAGTGTTTTATGTTAAACAAGAAAGCTATCACTAAGATCAACTTGGAGAAAAGTGAGGAGGACTATAGGAGATTGAGATAAACCTACAGGAGTGATGAACTTCCTTTACACATGAAAAGGGGTGTAAACAATAGGAGGATACCTATCTCCCCCTCCCAAATTGAGCCATTTCCCATAGAAGGATTCCAAGTATATTTCAAAAAAACTTATTTTGCTTTCTGCTTTGTGCTTGGAATAGATGCTGAAGAGAGGATACCAACCTATCTCATGATGATGAAGATCAAGATACAAAATATTGAAGTAAACATTGAGTATGACTCTGCTGCTAAAATTGAGAAAGGGCTATATGAGGGATTTTGGCAAGTTAGAGAAAACTTAGCTCCTATCACTTTTAGGAAATACTCTTTTCTATGTCATTTAATATTGTACCAAAATATAAATAGATGGACTAAAAGAATGTATTTGAGAATGATTAATGATGAAGGGAATAGGTTGCTTGTACAAAAATGGTATTACATCTAGAATAGTAGATGTAAAGATAGTGATTATGTAATATTTCATGATGATTTTTTAATAAAGGTCATGGCTAGTCTTGGTCATATTTCACCAAGATTGCCTAATAAAATCATAAAAGTATTAAGATATTTAGCAATGAAGCCAAAGAAGTGACACACTCACAATTTAGGTGTCTAGTTTTTCTTAGCAGAGCAAACAACAATAAGGGTCTATGGGTGTCCTCAAGCCCCACATGTTTTAACTAAATTTATTTCTATTCAAATTCCATTTTTAGAATGTATGTGGTAAATTTTATGGATAGAGTAGGATGTTATGAAAATATAGAAAAAGGGAGCATTCCTCCCTGAACTAATTGAATGTGAGGAGCTATCTATAGTCTTTGACACTCTTGAAGAATTTTAAAATGTGGTATTCATTGAATTCACGAGGATAAAGGGACTTTGATGTTTGAGGGAATATTAATTTTATAAATTAGACACTTCTCAATAAAGCTAGGATTACCCATGTAATGGATTACGAAGATGTAATAAGAAATTGCTTTACACTTGATGAAGTTTTTCAGGGGAAGAGGAAGTGGGAAATCATAGAGAGGCTTGAGGAGGAGAAGAAGAAAAGGGACACTAGATTCCAAGGATTCTATGTTGAAGAGAGGGATCCTATCAAAAGGATGAACTTATTAATTGAAAACTTTGAAATATTATATAATGAATTGGAAAAGAAACCTGAGGGTCAATCTTCAAAACCCTCCAAGCTTCCTATCAAACCAAGTTTTATTGTAATCACAAAGCCCCTACCAAACACTACCACATTACAATTAGAAGCATCCCTTGAGCAACCAAGTCCTAAAAGGTAGAAGACACATGGAGTGGCCCCCTTAGTGGCATATGAAATAAGTTAAAGAGTAGGGGATACTGAAGAGGTAGCTGATATACTTTTGAATTTGAAAGATAATGAAGTTTATCAATCACTACCTAAGCTTGCAACTAATGATCACAAACCAAAAGAAAGAGTGGATGTACATGGGCATAGTGATCAAGTAGTCCATGATGATGAAAGGGTGATTTTTTCCCTTAGATTTATTGAAGATGATGAATTTATTCAAACTCTTGAGTTTAAGAATTTTTGGTTTAAGATGAAAATGAAAGAATTTGAGGAAAGACTCCAAATTAATAAGATGGGCACTGAGGAATCAAAACATGACCAGATTGTTGTCCAGGCTTTTGAAGAACTCAGGATTAATGAAATTACTGTTAGCCCATAAGAATCAAGAAAATTGGTCTTAGAAAGCAATATAATAATTATTCTTGGGATGGAGTTAAAAAATATATTCTTACTGGATCAAGTAAGAAGCCAAGAAGATCCCATGTTGGTTTCTAAATTCAATTCAGATGTGTGAATGAGTGGCATAGGTTAGAATCCAAGAATTGAAACCCCAACCTTTTGGAAAAAGAAAAAAAGAATAGAAAAACCAAGATTGCTTGATGTTGTAAAAGAAATGAGAGGGGATTCCATGGTAAATAAACTTCAAGACACACCCATAGTCAAGGGAGATACTATGACAATTCACTCAACAATTTTTACTAGGGATGTTGTTAAAGCTATGGAGCTTAGATTGGAAGAATATGAGAAAGCACAAGCTAATCTGAATGATGAAGTGAATAGGTTATTCATAGAAAATGTGAAATTGAATGAGCAATTGAAGGGAGCAGGTGATTCCCAAAGCACAAAATTAATAGTATACTAGCCCATTTCCATCTATACTGATAGAGGTGTAGTCACTATTGTTGTGCATGTTTTGCACACACGCCCCGCCGTAGGCAGGGACCCCCTTTTTTTTCACTCCCGACAGACTGCTTTGCTCCTGTCTTGTTTTGCATGCCCCATTTCCAAGCCCAAATTGGTCATGTGCCTTCAAACGATCAAATCCCCTACCCAAACTCACCTACTTGGGGTATTCAAATCTGCGGAGAAATAAAGTCCCCATCCCCTTTCTACTTTTTGTCTTGTTCTTGCTATTTTGGAAACATCCGTGGACCCCTGTTGCTCCCGTCTCCACAATTTTGACTTTTGGGGCAATCTTTTTTGGGTCTAGGATGTGTTTGAACTACGTAAATGAACTGCCAAGGTTTCGTCAATGTTCCGTTAGGTTTCGATAGTTTCAGAACTTTCCCTCTGGAATTCCCTTCCTCCTTGGCTGTTTGGAAACATCCGCGGGCCCTCGTCGCTCCTGTTTCCTCAATTTTCACTTTCGGGGAAATCTTTTTTGGATCTGGGATGTGTTTGAAGCACGCAAATGAACTGCTAAGGTTTTTTCAATGTTCTATTAAGTTTTGATGGTTTCGGTTCTTTCCCTCCGGAATTCCCTTCCTCCTTGGCTGTTTGGAAACATCTGCGGACCTCCGTCACTCCTGTTTCCTCATTTTTGACTTTGGGGTCACCCTTTTTTGGATCTAGGATGTGTTTGAAGTGCGTAAATGAACTGCCAAGGTTTTGTCAACATTCTGTTATGTTTTGATGGTTTCATAACTTTCCCTTTGGAATTCCCTTCCTCCTTGGCTGTTTGGAAACATCCGTGGACCCTCGTCGCTCCCGTTTCCACATTTTTGACTTTGGGGTCACCCTTTTTTGGATCTGGGATGTGTTTGATGTGCTTAAATGAACTGCCAATGTTTTGTCAAAATTTGGTTAAGTTTCAGTGGTTTCAGAGCTTCGTCCCCCTTTTGCTGTTTTGGAACATCTGGTGGCCACCTCCTTCCCGGCCTCCAGAGCCCAGCCCCTTCGTGGCCGTTTCTGGGATTCCGCCTCTTCATGGCCGTTTTGGAACATCCGGTGGCCACCTCCTTCCCAGCCTCCAGAGCTCGGCCCCTCCATGGCCATTTCTGAGGTTCTACCCCTCCGTGGCCATTTTGGAACATTCGGCAGCCACCTCCTTCCCACCCTCTGGAGCCCGGCCCCTCTATGGCCATTTTCGGGATTCTACCTCGTTGTGGCCGTTTTGGAACATCCGCCAGCCACCTCCTTCACAGCCTCTAGAACTCAGCCCCTCCATGGCCGTTTCCAGGACTCCGCCTCTCCATGGCCGTTTTGAACATCCGATGACCACCTCCTTCCTGGCCTCTGGAACCCGGGCCCTCCGTGGCCGTTTCCAGGAGTCCGTCCCTCCTTGGCTGTTTTGAACATCTAGGAGCCTCCCTTCTTCCTAGCTATTTTGAACATCCAAGAGTCTGCCTCCTTCCCAGCTGTTTTGAACATCCAGGAGCCTGCCTCCTTCCCGGCTATTTTGGAAACATCTGGGAACCTTCCTTCTTCTTGGTTGTTTTGAACATCCGGGAGCCCGCCTTCTTCCCGACTATTTTGGCTTCCATCCGCGGTCTGCCTTCTGGCTTTCTTCAGCCATCTTTCCGCCCTCTGGCGCTCGCACCCTTGAAGCACAAATTAATGTTTATGGCCCAAATGAGCTCTAAATATTAATATCAAGATCTTTTGATGATGCATTGATAGATCTAGCAGGGAATTTGTAGGTTTGACTGACATTTTTCTTAACTCATGTATAAATGCACTTACAACACTTTGTGTTTGTTGGAGTCAAGAAGCCTTTCGCAGGTCTATCGAAAAGGCCCATTGAGGGAGTTGTCCTACCTTTTCCAGATGATGATGATTTCTAAGGAGTTTTCTGCCCAAATTATGGGCCACCAATCCATTGATGCAAGTCATCGACCAACTAGTTTGATCCAATCAAAAATGTTGCAAGTCCACCAAATGGAAGGCATCCTTCAAACAGTCTCTACTATAGTAAAAAAGGGAAATCAGCTACAAGACAAATCTGCTATAGCACCTAGGCAATACAGGACAAAATTGGGAAAAGACAAAAGATGTATTTTAAATTGTTGGATATTGGGGGTAGGTGAAACCCTAATGTAATCAAATCTCAACCATTCATTGCAAATTGATCCTAGCCATTCATTTTGGCTTTGGAAAACTATAAATAGGGGCTTGCCCCTCATTTGTAAGGGTTGGAGAATTGATGTAAAGACATTCTGCAGCAATAGAAAGCAACATTGCATGATTTATGGGTGTTCCTTTTGAGTTTTCTCTTTATGTATGCATGGTTCGCCTTCCATGTTAGTTTTAGTGTTAGTTTCTTGAATGGGAGTGGTGATGGTGTTTGCTATTTTAGTATTTGATGAACTTCCAGCTCATGCTTTTTGTGGTTCATTGATGATGAATCACTTTGCAAAGCTAGTCTGAGCCTCTTTCCTTTATTGCTGAAACTTAGTTCGATTGCATGTGCATGATGTGTGTATGTGATGTGAAAATCTGCACTCCTTAGAAGATTGCACTGGTTTTGTGTAGCTGTAGGTTTCTCTTGGTCAAGCAAAACTCAGTTTAGGAAGTCTGTCTACTTTAGCAGCCACCATTGTTACTGTTCATTCATAGCTTAGGATTAGAATAGATTTATTAACCCTTCTCCTTCTGCTATTTATTTTAATCCTTGGTTAGAGTAGGATCCAAAGCATCACCATGAAGCCAAATCAGATGAACTTGATGAGTTTCAGCTTGCTATTTTGAGTGGATAGCCACTGTTCATTCACTTCCAACACTTTGAAACTACATTTGCAAACCCAACTTCCCATGCTTTGTAACTCATCTGTAAGACTACCTTGTGATTCCAGCAAATCACATCAAACAGCTGAGATATTCCAAGCACTGTCAAGACCTGAGATTAGAGACCTTGGGATAGTGTTCTACAATCCGATTGTGGAAGATTGTCTTTCAAGAGAGGTAGTGCACCTACGCACTGCCTGTGCTGAGAAGTGCATAAAAAACACATCAACAACTATTGAACAAGCAAATGTGCTAAAACAAGAAATTGAGAAGTTGAAAAAGACAAATGAAGAAACAAAGGAAAGAGAAAAGAGTAAAACCCTTAGGGTATTGGAATAGATCTTGGAGCATAGGGTTATTTACAATTGTGGAAAAATTGAAAAATGTGTATGAATGTTATGTCTCCTTTTCGCAAGCAATTGATCATATAAAGGACCATGTACCTCTATTGGACCCCTTATTTAAGAAATGACAACCTGTACATCACACCTTAATGACTTTGTGCAAAATTTTACAAAGGATTCTTGAGGCCCCCAAAACTTTAAAGCCTACTAAGAAAATGGTCTAAATGGTCACAGATAAATTTCAATACATATTTACATAAGAGAAAAAGATCAAGGAAAAAATGGATTCATTTCACACACTAAATTAGTGGTTCATGCCTAAGATACTAAGGGATGATGATCAATTGAAATGCTCCAATGATGGGATAGATGAGTTTAGAAAAATTGTTCTCAACTACCTCACTAATTTATAGAAGGATGGTGAGATAAATCTTCGCCACCTCAATTTAACCTTGGATGAAATAATTGCAATTGATATTGGATACTCAAAAGTCATCATGAATGGAAAAGTGTTATTAGACAATAGTTGGAAGAGTCACTTGGATAGCACATAGAAAATTCAGAAGTACAAATGGCCTCATGATTACACAGTGCACCAATGGGAGTAGACATATCTAGTTCCCCCAAAAGAATAGGCCTTGTAGTTAAGTACCAAGCCTTGTAGATAGTACCATGGAGAGAGGACCTTGCCAAATCTAAATGATCACAAAAACCTTATGATGAGTAATGGACTATTGTATTTGATGAGTTCTCTAGACTTCAACATTTGATCATTTCTCATTTGTCATTGCTTTTATGTAATCCTATGTAAACAATGATAATTAAGAATTTTTGATTTATGTTAAAAGTGGGTAACTGAAAAGACACTTTTTGACATTATTAGTTAGGATTTTTTTTTAAAATGTATTGTGCAATATTTTTGAAGATCAATAAAATGCAATTATAATTGGTGGGTGAATTCTATTTTCATTTGTTTGTTAAAGTGAATTAACGAATGCTATCTTTATGTATCAAGATTGATTTTTCCTTGTTATTTAAATCAATATATCAAGGGTATATCTAGTTTATCAAAACATGTATTTGTTGTCAAACAATTCATTTTGTACTATGTTTTGGTGTCAAATCTTTGGTAATTATGGTTAGTTTCATTGCATTCAAATTTTGAATTCTAGGAAATTCGATATAATAAATAGATTGATGGTTGTTTGGATAGTGAAATTAGCTCTATTAGAAATTAATTGAAATATCTTGTCTTGAAATATCTAGACAAATTATTTTAATGAAAGAGGATTTTGTGGTTATTTTTCTATCAATGGTTAACAATGATTTTATAGTGTAGATAGCTTGCTCTTTTCATTCAAGATACAAGTCATGATCAAATTAAAGCACATACCAAGAAGATGGTACTCGAATTCAAACACTCAACCACACTTAGTTTAGTCTACTTATATGGGGATATTAAGGAAGTTGCTAAACAATTAATATATATCATTTGTTGGTTGTGAAGGAGGATCCCGTGAGATCCAATATTGAAGTAGATCAATATCCGGTTTCTTAAGTAAAGACGATGTCACAGTTGGGAAACTTGTTGTGAAATGTAAGGTTAGTAATATATGGATGTTAAGGCTTCCTAGTTGGATATCAAATATCTTTTCTCATCAATAAATATATTTGAAAATTTTGATAGAATTGGATACCTCTCCATATTTGACATTCCAATTTCATTCATTTCACCATCTTCCATCTCTTGGAAGTTTTGTGATCCAAATTTATCAAGATTCTCTTGTGAATTTGATTCACTATACTCTTCTAGCTTTTCCATATTTACAAAAAAGAGTTTTCCCACTTTATTCTTAGCCCTTAAAAATTGCATTGTAGAGATCTAACAAATCTTGACCTCCCTAGGTATCCCTTGAAACTTCACTTGGTTACCAAGATCATCTAAACATTCTACTATTTTGGCACAAAAATCTACCTTGCCCTTATTCCTCCATAACCAGTTCATACCTAAAATAACATCATAGGATCCTAAAGGTGCGGTATATAGGTTCACTTTTGTCGAAAATCAAGTTAGTTCAATCCTATCTTTGAACAAACATTTTTCCACCATTTCAGGTATGTGTAAGATCATGATGGGCCAAAAAGTGGCAATATGATGGGTATGTGGCTGATGACTAATTTTTTACCCAAAATTGATGAAACAAAAAGGGTTTTTAAAGGAGATTATTAGCTTTCCACCGATATAAATTTTGCTTTACTTTGAATTTAATAAGTAATTATTATTCATTTTCTATTCAAAATACAAGTAAAGTCCTGATTGATAGGTTGATTGAAAAACATTAATAGCTTTCAGACGGTATCACATTTATTGAATCCAAAACATGTGACACATTCTATGCTTCACATACTATAGGATTAAAAAAAGAAAAAATGAATTTCATGAAGTTTTGACCAAGTTAAGGTGGTCAAACATACAAGTTCTTATATTTTTATAAAAATTGTAATAAAAAATTCATAATTAATTATTTACTTGGAAACAAATTACAAAAAAATATGCATCACATCAGGGAATGAGTTCTTTACTTATATCTAAAATCTTATTAAAAAATATTATCATTTTATTGTGGTTAGGGTGGTCAGACAGACACCCACTTCTTATATTTTCCCTAAAATTTAAGTACCACTGCATTGAAATTTAAAATTTTCACCAAATAGATTTTTTTTTTTTGTAAACAAACCTAGTAGAATAGAAACTACATTCAATTTTCCACAGATTCTATTCTTACATATTTTTGAAATAATATAGATAACTTATTCAAATTTTTATGTCAAGTTTCCTAACTTGACTTTTTTAAATTTTTTTGCCACTTAAGGGTCTATTTTTTCCATGATGATCCTACACATACCCTTGCTCTTTTTTGGTTTGCATATTCTACATCCCAAGACTTTTTCATGTAACCATATTTTCTAGATATTTTCCTAGGTACTCTAGGTGAAATAAATTTTTTAGTTGCTCTAGTATCTATAAGTATAGAAATGGGTAAGTGAAACAAAGAACCTAAAGTCTCTATTGGAGTCACTTGATACTTTTCCTAGTGATCATTTGCTGGGTAGGAAGTGGATTACCACAAGATCAAGACCTTGAAGCCTTATTAGGACATTGACTGGTGTAGTGGTCTCCTCCACAAATGAAACATCAAGTAGCTAGTCCTTTCCTCTTCGCAAGTTCTCCAGATTTACAAGAATTTTCACGAACATTGTTGGTATTCCCACCACTCAAACCATTCCTCCTATGTTCCCTTCTTGACTCTTTCCCACTATTATAGGATCCTTTTCCCCCTTGCTTTGGAACATTTTTCACAACTTCAACCTTCCTTGGAGTTGGTTGTCTTGAACTCCCACAATCTTATGGTTTCTATTTTCCTAGTGGATGGAGATAGCTTTGATCTTTTTCTCTTGTTTAACCACCTTCTCATACATAAGATCCATTGTAGCTAGACTATGAACATCTACCTCTCCTGTGATTTTATTATTAAGTACCATTATAAAATTTATTAGGATGAAAGCATTCATCCTTCTGGTACATAGGAACATAACATAGTAGATGGATAAACTTCTCCCAATATACATTAACCGTCATCTCACTTTGTCTTAGATTCATAAAATCTATGATTTTCTAGTCAAAATGGAGTTGGGGTAACGATCTTTTACAAAAAAATTCAACAAATTTTCCCCATGTTAGTTTCCATGAGTTAATATTGAGTTCAATTTTTTTATTTATCCATGAGTTAGAGGCTTCTCTTGCTAACTGCTATGCTCCCCAGGCTACTTTGGTTACCTCAATATAATTTTGAATTTTGAATTTTTTATCCATTTGGACCAACCAAGCCTCAACTTCATCTCCAATGTGTCTCTTTTCAAACTTAGGTGGGGCGATATTCTTCATATCTCTAGAGATTTCAAAAGCCATATGCTTCCTATTAGTCTTCTCAAATAGGGAAGTTGATTTCTCTCATGATCATTGGTTTGATCACGTTCGTGAGAAGAGTTTTCTCCCTCATTCCCAATGTTTGGAATTTCCTTCTCAACTATATTCTTTACCCCTATTCCTTGTTCTAATTTTCCCAATATTTTTAATATTTGATCTAGTCTAGCTTCAACACCTACTCGTCCTTGCCCAAATTTTTGGACTTCACCAAGATTGGTTCATGTCCTCACCATCTTTACAAGAATGGGTTATATCTGAAGGTTCATCCATATTATATTTAATCATGTTATCTTTATCTTATGGAAAACATTTATATGAGAATTTAATCATACATAATGAATTCCACATAAGACTTAAGCACATGCTTTTTGATAAACACATGATTTTATTAATTCAGAATGATTTCAATATCCTTTCAATTACATGGCATGCTTATTAGGATAGACAAGTTGAGATTATCCCACATATTCACTCTAAGATATGTAACTCACTGGGATATACCCTACAGATTATAATTGTTGTTCATCTATGTCTTTTTTGTTCATCTCTTATTTGTTCATATCTATTCCAGAATGGATAATAACCTTCAAATTTGTCATCTGATACATAGTTGAAAGGTACATAACCCTCCAATTATTTACTCAAAGAAATTACAATTACTTCTTCCATTGGAAGAAATCTATGGTCCCTAAAGATAAATTCTAGAATGATGCTCCCTTCCAAGGGCATATCCCTAGAACTTGTGATAAATACTCAGACTTCTCTAGTGAGATGGAAGGTAAATAGTTGTATTGAGCCTCCATCTTCATATTTCTCTTTACATCGCTAATTCGATAAAGTGTGTGACTAAAGGTTTCAGTGTTGCCTAACTAGATGGAATTGTCATAGTTGGTACCCTCAATTCTTCGAATGATGGCCTCTCTTTCCATCTTGTCCTTTAGGTAGCACACGCTTCTAACTACTATCTTTCTTGTATTTAACATGAGACAAACCATCCTGGCGCAAGAAATTCCAAACATTAGATAATGTTGGACAAAAATTATGATGAGCTCATAGGTTCCAAAGCTAAATCTTGTAGTTTTGATACAACATGTAACATGTCAACCATTCACTGAAGTAATTTTTCCTATGTTTTCAATTTTCAAGTAATTAAATTATGTAACTTAACCATTGCTATAAAATTTTCCTTTATTTTATAGAGAACAAATGAACATACATGTCATAATAATATTCAACAATGATTCCATTGTAATATAATAATTTCATGATTACAATATTTCAAAGAATGTACATAAAAAGTACATACATAGCTCAATCAATCTTCAAAGCAATAGATATAGATAGTCCAAGAATATCCTTTCAAATCTTGGTCTTCTTGTCACCTGCTGAGGAGGAGAAGCATCACTCAAATGATTTTTTGCCAACCATGGACTCATATGTGGTTCCCCGCACATTTATCATTCAATATATGGTGCTACCATTCAATGAAGATATTGGTAGATTAACCACATAAAGACAACCAATATGAGCTTAGTGTTATGTTCTACATGTCTAGAACTTGTAAACCCACAATCTAGGACTAGCGTTCATATAAATGGATCATAATGAATTGACAATGGAGCCAAAGGAAATCACACTACTTTTTCCAAAGTGTTCTCACCTAGTACTTCGAGTGATAGTCATCCTACTCACATACACTTCTCAAGCTCAATTTGACTTAATGCCACTATATTCTATGCATAGGTTTTTTCCTTCAATGGGTAGTCTTTAAATCTAGAGACAACCTATTCCCTTTTCTGACTACTTAATGGTATATCTACTCATAAAGAAAAATTATAAGATACCCTCCATTCAAAGGATAATCAAACCCTAAGTGTAACTTTATAAGCTATCTAGTATATTGAAATAACTTCTCCATGAATAACCCATAAGATATCCTTGCTTAATCATATCTGGTGTACTTATACCTATGGAAAACAATTCCTCCTATTATGAAGTAAATACAAGCACTTTCATAGACAAACATAAAACAACTTCTTAGTCCTTTCCAAAGCAAATGCTATGTTTTCCTAATGCAAGTATTGACATATAACCCAAACAAAGCATACAAAACTCAATCTTTCATAAATAAAGATATATAAGAAAATACTAGATCCTCATGCCTGTATATGCATAATCCAATTGGATAACTTGATGCACTACCCTCCAAAAACAACTTGCTAGCTTCAATAAATGCTTCTAAAGAAATACTTCACTATGACTTCTCTTAAAAAAAAAATTCACTCACAAAGTATTTCACAACTCTCACACTATGACTCTCAACTCTCAGAATAAACAACAACAATATAAATTTGCAAAAGAATGCATTTCAAATAAGAGATATTGCCACTCTATTTACATAGGAAAATGGGAAATTGTAGACTATAGTAGAGGCATGTAAGTCGACACATTTTACCATGAAAATTGACTCATTCCACTCAACTAAAAGGTGGCAACAATAAAAGAGTATACTCAACATATAATGCCACAAATCTACCTCTATGATTGACAACAACAAAAGACTAGTTCAATCTGCACATGATCAAATGATGACAATCTACTTGCTATAAAATATAATTCTACAAGAAATAGAGCTTCCTCATTTTGGTGCCATGTTGCAGCCTCAACTGCTAACTTTTGGCATAGTTAATTACTTTGAAATAGTCTTCTACTTTTAGGAAACACTTACACAATGCCAAATTGGTCATCGTTTCATTGATCAATAGAGATAAGATGAGTTACTCCTACATTTTAGTGTATATTTGGTTGGTTTGAACAATTCTCAACATGTTGTACACTTTACCTATTTTGATGCGTTTATATTTTATTTTGGAGCTATTATATATTCCATTGCTTTGTATTAAAGCATCCAATATTTTTTGTTAATAATATGAAGATGCATTTCAATAGTATCAACTAAGGTTTAGCTTCCATATCGAACTTTATTGTGGAAGAATACTTTGCATTTGGTTTGGCCTTTATTCAATGTCAACATATGTGTTATTCAGACTTTAAATGCTTTGCACATATAATATACAAATTGGCCTATGTTTCTTATATATAAATCAACCTCTAAGCATTACACACACACACATACACATAATAACAATACTCATATCAATTGCATATATATATATATATGGGTATGTCCAGGATCATGATGGGCCAAAAAGTGGCAATATGATGGATATGTGGCTGATGACTTTTTTTTTACCCAAAATTGATGAAACAAAATGGTTTTAAAGGAGATTCTCATCTTTCCACCAATATAAATTATGCTTTACTTTGAATTTAATAAGTAATTATTATTCATTTTCTATTCAACTTACGACTAAAGTCCTGATTGATAGATTGATTGAAAAACATCTATAACTTTCAAACGGTATCACTTTTTTGAATCCAAAACATGAGTCACATTCTATGTTTCACATACTATAGGATTAAAAAAAGAAAAATTGAATTTCATGAAGTTTTGACCAAGTTAAGGTTGTCGACATTTTTTATATTTTTAAAAGTTGTAATAAAAATTCATAATTAATTATTTACTTGGAAAAAAAAATGCATCACATCGACATGAGTCCTCTACTTATATCTAAAATCTTATAAAAAATATTATCATTTTATTGGTTAGGTGGTCGATAGACACCTACTTCTTATTTTTTCCTTGAAATTTAAGTACTACTGCATTGAAATTTAAAATTTTCACCAAATAGATTTTTTTCTTTTTAAACAAACCTAGTAGTTTAAAAACTACATTCAATTTGCTACAGATTCTATTCTTACATATTTTTAAAATAATATAGATAACTTATTCAAAATTTTATGTCAAGTTTCCTAACTCTAATTTTTTTGATTTTTTTGCTACTTAAGGGCATGTTTTTTCCATGATGATCCTACACATACCCATATATGTATATATATATATATGTATATGTATATATATTCAATTCCACAATCAAGCACATACATGTGCAATTACTATCGTGTTGATAGGGAATAGATATGTGGTGTGTTAATACATATACACATTCATGTCTTATTTTCCATTCGATAGCTCCATGCTCACAAGAAACCCATTCATAAGTGTGCATAGGTATGTCTACTTATGTACTCTCATGTATATGTTCCTTCATGTGTATGGCCTATTGTTGACATGCATATGTATACATATACATAGATTCCACGTTTGTTCGCCAAATCAATACAAGCATAGCAATATAAGGAAGAATTCATAACCTCTAAACATAACATCATCCAAGAATGCACTCAATAGTAATGAATACCCTTACTAATGCAAGCACATCAAACTAAGGATGACATACCAAATCATGACATATTAACTTCACTCAACCATTCTAATGTGAGTTTGTATGTAAGATCAAATGGGTTACATTATTGGTTAACCAACCAAGTCCTTCTCCTGAGTGATATTTCCACAACTCCTGGAGGAATAAACATATACCTACATCTAACTAACACATTCCCTCGGTAGTTAGCTATTCAACAAAATATGCTTTTACAATATTTCTCAACAGTTAGAATATTCAATTCAATAACCATCTATTTCTCATTACATAAAATTAAATGAAATAGCATTCATTCATAATTTATTTATAACAAAGTGCAAGCACAATTTATTCTCATTCAAAATTCAAATCACATTCACACTTACCCCAGATAGGAGTAAGTGCACCAAGATGGTTCCCAAAAAGGGGCTTAAATGGCCACTTTTTTCTGAAATAAGGAAATACTGACCTTGCACGTGAAATTGAGGATAGTTACACTCAATTTTGAGATGGAACAAAAACAAGGATTGAAGTGCTCTAAGTCTACTTTCTAAACTTATAATTTATTTTGAAAATGGTTAAGATTAAGGGGTTCAAAAGAGGGATGTACACAAATTGGTGTTGTTTTTGTCAGAAAAACATAACATAGTAACTCTTGTACGACCCTGGCATTGTGAACTTTTTTGTAGTATTTTTAAAATCGCTATAGTTAGAAGTTAGCTAACAATATGTAGTTGATGCTTGATTTTTCTAATAATTTTTTAATGAATATTTGATTTTTTACTAATTTTCTAAGTGGACACTTCCTGAAAAGAAATTTTTTGGCTGTGCTCCCCCTAAAAATTTTGGAAAGTAATTGATTTTTTTATTTATAAATTTGTAGAATGGAGTCTAGTTTCTAAAAATGTAATTTATTTTAAATATTAATGAACAGTTAATTTATAATGAAAAAAACACCAAACAATACTTTTTGACAAAAAAGAGACATACAAACAAAATAAATTATGGATGAAAGGCTTAATATTGTAAGAAAGTGAAAAAAATTACCTTGTTGGATAGATAAGAGAGAACCTAACATTACCCATGTGTTCAATTTTTTCGATATTGAAGCACATGCAATCTTGACAGTGAGCACGAACCCGATTATGTGAAAATTTGTAGAATTTGCAAAAATATGTCTCTTGTCATTGGGAATGCCCTCCAAGGCTTTGGGTTGGTATTCCAGGATAAATACCAATCCTAAGGCATGGGGATTCCCAAAGAAAGATATAATGTGAGCGTGTTATAACACACTCACATGATATGTTAGTTTTGACATGGTTTTTTGCTTTTGTGGGAAACATGTCAACAAAGACATAATGTGGGAATATTATAACGCGCTTGTGTTATGTCTTCCTTTATGTTAAATGCCACTCTATTGAATGTGTGTTGATATATTTGTATGTTTGTATGTACATGTATTCTTGTATGTCATGTATGTATGTATTTATGCCTATTTATCAATGCATGTATATTGTATGTATGAATATATGTATGTAAGATTGTATCTACACATGTATGTATGTATGCTTGTATGGATGTAGGATTGTATGTACATATGTATTATGCTTGTATATTTGTAATTATGTATCTATTTATGTATATATTTAGAGGGAGGGATAATTTTAAGAGAGAGAGAGAGTTTAGAGAGAGGGAGTGCAAAAGAAGGGGTTGGAGTGGGAGGGCCTTAGCTAGGTAGGGTGGGAGAGAGAGATGGAGGGAGGGGGGGGAGAGAGAGAGAGAGAGAGAGAGAGAGAGAGAGAGAGAGTTGAGAGAGAGGGGGAGAGAGAGAGATGGTGTGAGAGAGAGTTATTTAGGTAGGGTTCCAAAGGGAAAGACTTGAGAGATAGGTATTCAGAGGGAGTGGGAGAGAGGGAGTATGGGTGAGATGCTTGAGAGAGGGATAGGGTGTGGGAGGGAGAGGGATAGATAGATAGATAGAGAGAGAGAGTTACCTAGGTAGGTTTCAAAAGGGAGAGACCTGAGAGAGAGAGGGGGTGGGAGGAAGAGACCTGAGAGAGAGAAGGAGAGAGAGAGGGAGGGTGGAAGTGAGAGTTTAAGAGAGAGGGAGTGGGAGAGAAGGGGTTGGAGTGAGAGGGTCTTAGCTAGGTAAGGTGGGAGAGATAGATAGATAGATAGATAGAGAGAGAGAGGTAGAATTGAGAGAGGCAGAGAGAGAGGGGGGAAGAGAGACAGTGATAAAGAGAGAGATACATAGGTAGGGTGTGGGAGGGAGTGACTTGAGAGATGGAGACTTCAAAGTGTGAGGGGGTGAGAAGGAGAGACTTGAGAGATAGGTAGTGAGAGGAAGTGCAAGACATAGGGAGTGGGAGAGTGAGGGAGTTTGAGTGAGAGTCCTTAGAGAGGAAGAGGGTGTGGGAGGGAGTGACCTGAGAGAGGGAGAGAAAGAGGGGGGTGGAGCTAGAGGGACTTCTATAGGTTGGGTGGGAGGGATAGATAGAGAGAGGGGAGAGAGAGAGAGATACCTAGGTAAGTTTCTAGAAAGAGGGACCTGAGAGAGAGTGGGTGGGAGGGATAGAAAGAGAGAGTGAGTCTGGAGAGAGGGAGAGGGGGTGGAAGTGAGAGTTTAAGATAGAGGGAGTGGGAGAGAAGGGTTGGAGTGAGAGAGACTTGGCTAGGTAGGGTGGGAGGGGTATAGGGAGGGAGAGAGATAGAGAGGGGGGATGGGAGAGAGAGAATTGAGAGAGAGAGAGAGGGAGGCGGGAGAGAGAGAGATAGTGAGAAAGAGAGAGTTATGTAGGTAGGGTGCCAAAGGTAGATTCTTGAGAGTGTGATGGGGGTGAGAGGGAGAGACTTGAGAGATAGGTAGTGAGAGGGAGTGGGAGAGAGAGGGAGTGTGAGTGAGAGACATGAGAGAGGGAGAGAATATTAGAGGGAGTGACTTAAAAGAGGGAGAGAAAGAGGGATGTGGAGTGAAAGGGACTTATCTAGGTAGGGTGGGAGGGATAGATAAAGAGAGGGTAGAGAGAGAGAAAGTTACCTAGGTAGGTTGCTAGAGGGAGAGACCTGAGAGAGAGAGAGGGGGTGGGAGGGAGAGACTTGAGAGAGAGGGAGAGAGAGAGAGTTTAGAGAGAGGGAGAGGGGGTTGGAAGTGAGAGCTTAATAGATAGGGAGTGGGAGAGAA
>VDFB02270831.1:75284-149631 GCA_007258455.2 Sequoia sempervirens | reverse complement strand
ACACCAATCTCAGATGGCATAAGTTCTTTATGAGTGCTTCTCTCAAATACTCTTATCAACACACCATCAAATCACTGTCCTTCTACAAGGAAAACTCAACACACAAAGGGTTTTTGAATATCATACTTTTAAAGGACTTATAATCACTTGAAACATGCTCTAATAGACCACAATCATAACACCATAGCCATGATCAACACTTAGGAAACCCCATGTAATTCATTCCTCAACTAGTAGACCTCTTTAAACCTAATTGCTTGTAGCATTTCCTGGTAGGAAAATCCAATTAATTTTCACCCACAAACCTATATCTGATGTAAAATAATATTTTTAGGCAAGTATAATATGCCTCTACAAGGCCACAAAATCTTGCTTCTTGACAGTGGTTGGAAAAGAAACCATGGACCAACCTATCACTGTCCTCAAGAGGCCTAATTGAGTGCACTTGACTAGTTTTTGGTTACCTAGGCTCACCCCTTCTCCCCAAAGCCTTTTTTCAAACTCCTAAAAACTACTTACAACCATTTCAATCATTCCTAAGTGCCACCTTGAAGAAAAATCTCTCAAAACAAGCAAAACTTAGATTTTTGCTTTACAAGCTAGGCCTGTCACATGAAGATACCAGGCCTAGATCAATTTCTAACTTTCCCCACACATTTATCCATTCTCCAAAACATTGAAAAGATGAAATCATAAATACCTTCCATCCCACAAGAAATTAGCAACTATACGCCGTGGGAGTGGAATATAGAAGCATTTTTTTGGCCAAGCCCTAGTTTTGAGGGTTTTTTGACCTATTGCTGCTAAAATGAAGATATCTCCGCTTATACTCAGTGAAAATTAACCAAACCAATTTCAAATGAAATTTGACACACTCCTCTTTCCAACCATAATAGGGTTGAGCCCGTACAGGTCGTACAAAGGTCGTACCACACATTTTAGTAGAAAATTTACACACAGAAATTTCCAGAAAACAACCACTTTTTCATTAGAACTTACAAAAATGATTCAACAACCATGCCTCGACCATGAGAGGCTTATTTAACATCCAAAAACCCTTCCCAACATCCTCCAACTAACATTTTAATTAGTTGGACGTTGGAAACCAACTTTTTACCAATTAGACCCCTAATTGCCTAGTTTTGCACTTTTAACAATTTGTTGACAATAAGTACATTATTATGCAACCTTTTGTATTTTTAGAACTAACTAACATCAAAGAACCCTAATTACATTATTAACGAGCTCAAAGGCCTTATTCAATCATGAAATGACTCAAATACTCCCTAGTTTCCTAATGCCTTCCTACTAATGTTGAATTTGTAAAATGTGTGTATTGGGTGCTCCTGCACTAGCTTCATCCTTTTTAATTCCTTCTTCAACCTTCTTTGGAGCCATTTTATAAAATTCACAGAGAGTGATGAGAAAAAATTACCTAATGATATAATTCACCTTGGAGAACTTCCCTTTTTCTCCCGCGCTTTGAGCTCATTCACACTTGGTCTTAGTTGTTATGAATTGAAAATATCAACGTGCTTCATGCTTCTCAACACCAAGATGCATTAACTCTCGACTCATAAATTCACACAATTCAAATCTTTGCGTCAAGCTCAATTTAATATTTTAATGTTGACTGATGTGATTGGTATGCTTTAAATGACCCAACAACTAATTTACAGCACTACCTCATGTTACTTTTCACTCCCCTGTGGTACTGTGGTGTGTTTTCATTATCCCTCTTCAGTGTACTAGTCTACCACACATTACCTTTGGCTCTCTTATGGAACCACAGTGTATCCTCAATACATATTTTAATATACCACTCTACTGCAGGTTACCTTTTTCTTTCCTGCGGTAGCATGGTGTCTTCCTTGTACTTCACAGTATATCACTTTACCATAGGATATGTTTTGACCCTCTGTGGTACCACAGTGTCCTTTTATTACTAGTCTTTAGTGAACTACTCTACCACAGGCTATGTCTTGACCCCCTGAGGTAAAACAGTAAAGGGCAAAGGTGATAGAGTATAGTGTTAGCTCCTTTTATCGTCATACCATGAGCTACTTTGTGATGAGATGCGGTAGAGAGGTATGATGTGAGGGCTATGTGCGGTGGCCAATGCAGCAGCGGTATAGCGGTAAAGGGAAAAATTGACCTTATGGATAGAAATAGTGTGACTTTCTATGAAAATGATACCGAAATTTTTGGATTTTAATTGATAAATCCCTTAGAATTATTATGAAAATTCTAGTTCTAACACCTTGAGAAAGCTTAATCTCTTTTGTTTTCCATACACACAAATTTCAGAGAAATCCATATTAACAAATTTTAAACCTGGTAAAACATTCTTTGAATGAAGTACTTTCATACCTTTTGCACTCATATGCCCAAGTCTATTATGCCATAGTGTTGATTCAAAATCCACATCAACTATCTGATTTTCTACCTCGATAACTACAAAAAATGTTCCTGAACATTGATTTTTATCTGCAATAGCTAAAGTAGAAGAAACAATATGACTTTTACAAAGATATAAGGTACCTACTTTCACACCTTTTGTAACCTTCCATTTTTTATCACTAAATGTAACAACACAACCTTAATCATCTAGTTGCTATGCTGAAATTAAATTTGTCTTTAACTTTGGAGCGTGCCTTACCTCATGTAGTAGCCAATGATTCCCATTGTACAACTTAAACTTGATTCTTCCCTTTCCAACAATCTGACAGGATTCATTATCTCCCAAATAAACCAACCCAAAATCCCCTTGGACATAATCAAGAAAATAACTTCTATGGGGCTGAAATCAAGCCCTTGAATCTAACACCCAAGAATCATCAGCATTATCAAGGGAAAGAATCAAAGCATCTGCATCAAATTTATTACTTACCACATTTTCATATTTATTTCCTTCCTTTTTGTCTCCTTTAAATATTTTTTTGAGACCAACAATCTTTCTTTAAATGACCTGGCTTACCGCAATACCAACAATCCTTCCTTTCTCTAGATAGGGACCATTTTTCCTTTGATTTTCCTCATGACTTCCCATGACCTCTAGAATTATTTCTTTTGTCCTTTGTTCTACCCCTACTTTCTACATTCAAAACACTACTTGATGTGGATGTTCCACCTGAGTTTTTCCTACAAATTTCCTCGCTTAAAATAACACCAACAACATCATCAAATTTCAATGTATTTGAACCAGAAACAAAAATTCTAATAGCCATGACCAAGCTATTCTAACTTTTAGGCAAATAACATAGAATCAAAGAGCCCTAACTTCTTCATCAAAGTTTACATTTATAAAAGTTAATTGATTGGTAGCCGTATTAAAATCATTTAAATGATCAACAACTGATGCACCTTCTGCCGTTTTCATATTAAATAAACACTTCATAAGAAATACCTTATTCGAAGCAGAAGGATTTTCATATAACTTTGGGCTAGGGTTTGCATCAACTCTTGAGTTTCCTTTGCTATTGTAATATTGAACACCACTGATTGTACCAAGCATAAATGAATACTACCAAGTACCTTTCTTTCCAAAATATTCTAGTCCTCATCAGACATTGCTAAGGGTTTCTTAGTTTTCCCTTCCAATGGCCACCATAAATCCTTCTGATAGAGGTAGTCCTCCATCTGCATCTTCCATAATTGATAGTTCTTCCCATTGAACTTCTCAACCTTCAAGTTACCACCGTTTTCCATTGCTCTCACTCAAGTTCCTATAGAGGATAACTAAAAACAACACACTTTGATAAAACTTGTTAGGGTTAGAAGGCATATGTCTAACAAGTTAAATGCAAATTTAATTTAATAAACATATAATTATCTTACACACAAAAAAATTAACAAAATGAATTTAACGTGGCTCACCCAATCTGGGCTACATCCAAAAAACCACATCCATCCAATGATTTTATTATCTAGTGCAAAACTTATTCCAAACTCTCAAATAATCACCTTATTTTTCATACTTTAACTCCCATCCCAACCCCTTATAATAATCTTAGAGGCTTCTAGATTAGGGTTCTACAAAGTCATTTTTTTTCCCATTTTCGGTGAGTTTTCCTTTTTTGGCGACGACATGAAGAGTGTACAATATAGCATGATTAGTTACCACATGCCAATAAAAAGTGTATTTTATTAGTGATAGATGAAGTTCTGACAATCATCCTAGAAAAGTCGAGCATGTAAATTAGGAGTAACAAGAGTTTGAAGCTAGACCTTGAGTAGCTACCATCTAGTCTAGGGTGTCCAATGCCCCTATCCAGCTATTTCAAGCCCAAATTTATTAGACATGTTTTTCTATGTCTACCCTCATCTTTTTAAGAATATATTTTTGTTAGTTCTTTCTATGTTGTTATGAAATCTCAATAGTTTGTTGCATTTTCATAAGTAATCTAGAAGCATCATTTCATCATAGAATTCAATCAATTAAAGGTTAGTTAATCACAACATCCACCCAAGTCCATAAGGATTAAAACCCTGCTCCACTATTCTAGCTCTTCCATTGAGGTTTGTATTTGTACCATAGAAAAATAGATCATTGACATTTTCATGGCTATTTAGGTCTTTCTCTTATGATGCTTCATCTATCTTGCTTTGATTTAATGTTGCAATGTAACTTTAACATTCACATTAGGTCCTAAATATTTAAATTATGATGTCTTGTGAAGGTGTTGTGAAGTGTTGTAACACATTTCTACACTTTTCTATACTCTTCTCATTATAATTCATCTAAAAATCACATTTTTATCCCTTATCAAGTCCTCTTTTAAAGTGTTGTAAAGTCTTGTAACAATATTTCATGCTTTCCTAGGCTTGTTATCATTATTTACACCCTTCTTATGCTTTATGTGACCCCTTTATGCACTCATAAGACTTAATTAAGTTTATTTTTGAATGTAAACTTGACAAACAACATTAAATGCAACTTAATTCCCGACACCTACTTACAAGCCAAAGGTGGGACCCATTGGCCGTGGGTGGCGAATGAGTCCCTCTTGGCTCCAAATTCAAAATAATTCAAATTTTATTTCGGGTTTTTATTCAAAAAGACCTTATGTCGGCTTGTGATGAGGTATTATTGGGTTATTAGGGCATAAGTGTGTATAAATAAGTGTTTTTCTTCTCATTTTAACCCCCATTCATCGCATTTTCTCATACACCATCAATTAACATTCTTGCATTCAATCCATCAAAGCATCATTCAATCAAGCAATTGTCAAGTATCTTGCAACAACCATTGACATATCTTTAGATTTCTACAAGGTTTTCAATGAGTTTAGGACATTTGCATGTTTTTTGTTCATCATTCATTGCTCATTTCATTTCAATTATTTATTAACAGTTTGATTACCAAACTGGGATTTGACCAAGGAAAATCCCTATACTCTAATCCTTAACCATTTTTCCCCTTTTGCATGTGTGTTTGCAGACTTTATATGTAGATTTGTCAGAAAAATAGGTGTTGAGAGGTGGTCAATAAGTCAACAAAGTGTTTTAAGTCAAATAAACCCTAATTTAAGCTTAGAGACATCCTACAATATGTTTTCTACAGATTTGACTTCGTCAACCCGACAAGAAGACAAGTGCAGATCTGGACCTACAAGATTGACCTTTGAATTTGCAAATTTTTGGAGGAGGATTGATACACCATCAATGGTGCATGAATGCCACCTGAGGGTTGAAAATTTTGATTTTTTCAGAATCCAGTTCTAGATAGTTTGAAAGCAGTTTCAGGTGTTTTTACCACTAGGAGGATTGATTCACCATTGGTGGAAAATGAGTCCCATTGGTGATTTACAGTGGTTTCTTCCAGTTTCCAAAACCTTCCAAGATCAAAATTTAACTTCTAGGTGCACTCTGTTAAACTTCATTCAATTTTTTTTGCATTAGTTCATGTTTTTAGTTCATTTTTGCATACCTCACTGTGTTTTGAAAAATTGCATATTTCATTAGTTTTGCATTAGTAATCAATCCATTTCATCACTTAGATGCATTTAGATCATTGAATTTAGTCATAAATACATCATACATTCCTTTATTTTAGTGAACCACCTCAATTTTAGGGTTTTATCTCTCTCCTTTTAGGTGAAAAATCCTAAGAGTGTAAGAGAAGTCCATAGAACCCTTCAAAATTGATGGTTCATTTTGGTGAACCTGCATTTTGAACACATTATCTTTCTGATTTCAATTGCATCTTGCATCCTAGGTTTCCTTTTGCATCTACATTCAATTAGGTTTTGTTTTGTTTTTACATCCTAGGGTTTCTCAAATTGCATTAGTGAAAGAATCATATAGATTTCATTTTTGCATATCAAATCATTAAAAATTTAAAAATATGCATTTGCATCTTCATTTTACATCTAAAAAGAATTAAAATAACTTGAAATTTTCTAAAAAACACAATATAAATCTCATACCTGGACTCATTCACCACCCTGGGTGAATCAGTCCAACTACATTTTCTGCATTCAATTTTATGGCATTTTCACAAATTTTCCTACATTTTTGTTTCCTGTTACTACCTTCTTGTTCTAGTTTACACAATTTTTGTCATTAGAATTTTATTATTCCTAGTTTTCATTTGCATTCACCCCATATTTTGTGGTACTTGTATGAGTGTTTGGTGCCCTATTGATAATACTTAGTGAGACGAAGTTCTAGACTCATGGCTTCCCGTGACAACACTTTCATTGTGGACCTTGGGATCTCAAGAGCTCCTACTCTTGGTATGGAAAATAGTGCATTAGGCATGGATACTACTACTAATACACCTTTACCTTCACATCCAATGGATGTTGACACACACTAATTCCATTCCGCAAGAAAATGTCATTAGTATTCATGAGGATTTTACACATTTTCAACAAGATTTAAGTCTTGAAAAAATTTCCACCATTCCTATACTTGCCATAGAAAACCTTCATCGCTTGATTGAAAGTGACAATGGCTTACAAGTAATGAAAAAAATTGCTGAGATATAAAACAAACATTGTGGTAAGCCAAGGTGGATCTCACATTCCTCCTTCTTCAACTATAACATCCATACCCACCTATACCACTCCTCAAGTTACAACAACCACACAACAGGTTAGTCATGTGACTCCTTCTTTCGCTATTCGAACTAGCATTCCTAGTTCTTTTGTGGCATTGAATGTTCCCTCTTCAACCTTCATCCCTCTTAGTGTCCCCTTCACTTCTACTAACATTACATATAGTCCATCCCCATTTTCTCTTCCACCTCACACCACTTACATGAATCCCATCATTACACAACTCTGTAACACTGTTTTTTCCATGCAACAACAAAAATCTGCTATAAGACAAAGTAAAAATGCTTCACCCACATATCATGTCCATAGTAGCCCACTATCTCTAGAGATCTTAAGAACACAGATGCCACAAGGAATTGAGATACCTAGGTTTGAGAAGTATAGAGTTAAAAGAGACCCTAGTAATCATGTTAATTCCTATACAACATTGTGCAGTGATTTTGTCCTTAACGATAAACTATTAGATAAATTTTTTCCTAGGACCTTAAAGGATACTACATTGGAGTGGTTCTCAAACTTACCCAATTATTCAATTTGATCATTTAATGAACTTGTGGTTGCCTTTATAAGTTATTTCCAAGTCCATATGACTCCCAAAAAGACAATGGCTGATTTAATGAGATGTAAACAAAATATAGATGAAAAAGTAACTAATTTCATTTCACATTATTAGTCCTTGTATGCTTAAGTAGATGTCAAGATTCCTAATTCACATCTTCAAAAGATGTTTATCGAAAAATTTCACAGACACCTTTAGGATAAGTTGACTATGATGAAATTTCCTTTGTTCATGCATTTATGCATGACCCTTTGTGACTTCTAGAATTCGATTCTTAGTCATGATTCAAAGTCCACTTCTAACTAATTTGAGAAGTTTGAAGAAAAAAACCAGAACAATGTGAAAAAATTTAGAAAACCAAATAGAGGCTTCTTACAGTTCAATACACCTCCACCACAACCAACTCAACCAATGTCTAATCAAGTGGCTGCTGTTGAAGTAGTCGTGGCCTTTACCTATGGGGACCCAAAGAGACAATTTAATCCCTTACCTGATACCCTCCATAACATGATGAATCAACTAATACAACAGATGATCACTTTTCCTACCATTAAACCCCTTGATACTACCAAGCCTTTGCCACCCACCTTTAAACCAAATGTTTATTGTCATTTTCATCCCCAAAATGGACCTGATTGATTCTGGCCATTTTTCCATTGCAGGTGTCAATGATCAAGGCAATGAGTCCATTGCACCTCCCAATCAAAAATTACAAATTTTTACCAACCCTATGCCTAAACACAATGTTTCATTTGTCAAAGCCAGTGAACCTTCAAACACTCATGTGATGAAAAATGATATAAATAATGAACAACATGCTATTACTCCAAATGTTACCCAAGCTTTAAAATCCTATGGATGAACTTGTGGGTACGATAGACATTATCCCTCATAAGGGACCAACCAACAAATCTCTTGATATTATTTTTTCTTCTCATGATATACCTAAAAAGCTTGTCGATGGTCCTATTTACATAGCCGATCACATCTATGATAATCTCACTAATGGGATATTAATAGATCCCACTTGTGGTGAGAATGTGATCATAGAAGAATTTTTAGTATTACATGATCTCTATCAAGATGATTATAATAAACCAACCGCAGGGATTAAAACACAGACTAGTTTTGCATGCCCTATGATCAGATTGATCATACTCCCATTACAAATAGGACCCAAAACTTTGGATGTAACATTTTCTATTACTCCACAATCAGATCAGTTTCGTTTGTGGCTATGTCATCCTTGGCTTCACTCGAATGAAATTTGTTCTTTCAGTTGTTCACAAATGTTTGAAGTTTGCACATGACAATAAGATATTTACCATACACCATAGTTGCTTTAATCTATTGTATTCTAAAGGTAATTTTTTCTTAGAATCCTTTTGGCCTAAACCTATGGAACCCATCAACCCTCGTAAAGAATTCTTTTTCATTACCTATCAAAAGCTCAAAGCCAAATGAATAGTTGAATTGTCTCTTCACCACATATCCCCATCCACTTTTGCTATCCCTATCATAGATGAGACAATGCTTCAGCTTGAGTCTGAACCTGAAAAAATAATGTAACCTCATAAGAAACCAACAATAAACACTCCCCCTTCATCGTATAAATTCCCAAGAGATAATGAAAACAACATCTTCATGCCTCCTCGCATTAAACAAGTTTATAAAGCCAAAGAGAAAGTGATTGATCCATCTCCTTAGGTTCATCCCATTCTTCCCCCTTAGGAAGAAAAGGAGCCTATGGTGGATCAACCCACTCTTACACCTCAAAAATTTCAAAATAAAATTAAAAGAAACCATGGTGCTAGGGAGCGTAGGCATCGTCGTCATCTTCTTGCTCGTCAAATGCAAACCAAAAACAACAAAGAAACTCAACCTCCACCTTTGATAGAAGACTTACCTAACCACCCTCCTCTTTTCTCGTCACAAGATAAAATGTTACAAACATCACAAAAAAGTGATTAGATACAATAGCCACAAGTCTTGATCCATCCTTCCCTTGAAATTACCCTCCATCTTCCTATCGTGATTAATCTGGATGATGATGATGATCATGAGATCTATAAAATAGATGAAGAGGTGCATAATGATCTAAATTATTTATTTTCCTCTTCCATGAGCTTAAATGATAAATCTCTCACACCAAGGGAAGAACCTGGCACTTCTCCTAGTTCGACACTTGCAATTCTTCCTTTGGATAGTCAACTGCCCTCGCAATATACTGAACATGATTGGGAGGCAGATGACTTGTTGGATGGTTGACTTGCATTTTCCTTTCTACCCTTTTTCCATTTTCCATTTTCTTTTTTTAGTACGATTGTGTGTGTGTATCGTGTTTCCTCATAATGTGTGTTTTATGTTTTCTCTCTTTGTACACTTCTTCTATTTGTACCTCCATTCTTCTATCTATCGTACATTTTACCTTATCTTTTTTGCTCTTGTTTTGTGTTTTCATTTTGGGGATGACACATAGCGTTGAGATGCCCTCTGTCTCTTCCATGTTGACCCAGAAGGTCCTTTTACTTTCTTTATCTTTTCTTGTGTTTTTCCTTTTGGAGATGGTGCAAGGCATTGAGACCGAAATGTCCCCTTCATGTTGACACAAAAGCTTTTCCTTTTCCTTTTCTTTTCATTTTCTTTTCACTTCTCCTTTTGGGGATGATGCAAAGCGTTGAGACCACAATGTCACTTCCATGTTGACCCAAAATAGACTTTGTTTTTCTTTTATTTTTTCTCTCTTTGTGTTATTCTTCCAGTTCTATGTATTTGGGGAATGATGGAAGTTCTTAGCTCTTTAATTAAAAACTTGCAGCAATGAACATACTGACCCCAAATCCATAGATCCCTTATTTGTTTGGTGTGTTCCTTTCTAGGGGGAAACCCTCCTTTCTTTTGTTTTCTTTTTTATTTACATGAGGCAACCTTACTTAGAAACATATGACTTGACATAGGGGCTTTCCAAGTTGGCTCTCATGTCTTGTTTTTATTTTTGCATCTCTCCTTTGCTACTTTAAAATAATTTCTCACATAACCATGTGTATAAATTCCTTTAAAGTGGGGGGAATACATTAGAATTATTCATTTGCATTCTTGGTTTATAGTGCATCCTTGTCACTTCATATAATGCATCTATCACTTTGTGGATGACATTGGGTATGATGTCCTTCATAAGTGTGATCTATCTCAACATCTTACATTCCTCTTAGTGTCCTGATGTGATGCACTGCATCCCCTAAGTTGTGAATATTCTATACTTTGATTAGTCCTCTCTTGGAGATATTAGACACAATGTTCCCTAAGTGACAGACCTTGCATGAACTTAACAAGATTCCTTTGAAAATATTTTGCATTTTACATTTTTACATTTTACATTTTACATCTTTGCCACCTTGCATAACACAAATTGCATGTCTATGGTACCATCCTGCTTGTTCATGAGTTTTAAGCATATGAAGCTTTGCTTGTCTCATGAAGCATGAACCGAGATTTTCCTTTGTGGTGCCTTGTTAAAGCTATCAAGAGGGATAACTTTAATATGGTTGAGTAGGAAGCCCATTCTATTCCACAACTTTCCCAATAGCCACCTATGTGTTTGTGAGTGCATACCAACTAGCATATGTTTCTCACCATTTGGGCCTTCTCATCCGGTGGACTGCCAGAGTTCCATCACCCTAGAGTGAGTATGCATTTTATTTTTCAGACAAACAACCTAGATCTGATTCACAATTAGCTGAATAGATGACCAAAGCTTGATCCAACTTTTCCTTTTTCCCTTCTCCCTTCTCTCATTCTCTTTCACACTTGTGCTCATTTTTTCCTATGTTTAGTTTGTCATGGGATCTTCATCCTCTGGACTTGATCATCCCTCTTGACCATTGTCATTCCATCTTTCTAGCATAAGTGCATTTGGATCCTTCTCGATATGCATGGCTACTTTAGTGTGAGTTTGAAGCAAGTCCATCCTCACTAAAGTGGGGGCTAAATGTACCATAGAAAAATGTATCATTGACATTTTCATGCCTATTTAGGTCTTTCTCTTGTGATGCTTTCAATCTATCTTTGTTTTATTTAATGCTGCAATGTAATTTAAACATTCACATTAGGTCCTAAATATTTAAATTATGATGTCTTGTGAAGGAGTTGTGAAGTGTTGTAACACATTTATACGCTTTTATAGACTCTTCTCATTATAATTCATCTAAAAATCACCTTTTTATCCCTTATCAAGACCTATTTTAAAGTGTTGTAAAGTCTTGTAACAAGATTTCACACTTTCCTAGGCTTGTTATCGCAATTTATACCTTTATTATGCTTTATTTGACCCCTTTATGAACTCATAAGACTTAATTAAGTGTATTTTTTAATGTAAACCTGAAAAAAAAGATTAAATGCATAGCATAGATTTTTGGCACACTAATTCTTCCTAGCACTTCTAGGTTTTTTCACCTCAAAGGAGAAAGAAGGGTCAAAATGCGCAAGGTTATAGTCAAATTTAATCGAATATGGATGTAATATACATAGATGAAATGTTTGAATGCAAGAAATTAATAAGATTAAGTGATTAATGAATGTAAACAAAAGGAAAACAACTTGTTTGAAAACACATTGTTTAATACAAAAAGACCTAGAAATGAATGCAAAACTAAACAAAAATGAACCAAAATGAAAGTGTGCACTTGGAATGTGCATTAAGGCTGGAAATGGACTCTAGAATGTCACTGATGCTAAATTTCAGGCCTGGTGGGACTCATTGCCCATTTTGGGTGAATGAGTCCCAGTTCTACAAAACTGAGTCAAAACCTATTTCTGACAAAAGGGTATCTAAAAATGTAGAAAACTCAAAATTGACCTAGAAGTGGGACTCATTCGGCACCCATGGAAAATGAGTCCACTTTTGAATTTTTTATTATTCAAAGGTGGAATCCAGAGCTCTCAGTCCGTACTTTGATTCTCTATAGGTGTCTACTTCTGAAACTCTGATTTTTGAACCTAAAAGTGAGTTTTTGTTGATATTTTGACTTGTTGAATGAAAAGAAGACCTAAAAAACTTTACAACTTGATTCTTAATTATTTACAAGCTTCCAAGAAGTCTAAATTTGCAAACAAACAAGGTAAGAGAGAAAAATGTTGAATTTTAGTGGTGGTTTGCCTTAGTCAAACCCCTTTTAGGTAATTAAACCAAAATGATGAAGGAATGGAATGAAAGATGAAATAATGGAGTTGATTACCTTGCTATGATGTTTGATTTTGAAAGTCTACAGCAAAACATGAAGAATTTTCCCTTGAATGTTTGAAAATTGTTATCTTGGAGACTTCAAATGAAGAAACCCTAAGTTTCTTGACCTGAGATGGAAGATTGGTGGATGAATGAATGATAAGAGATGTGAAATAGGGTTAAAGGACTTATATTTATAGGAAATTCAACTTATTAGCCCAAAAATTGCATCCCGTAGGTCGACATGTAGAAATAATAAACTAAAATTTCAATTTTTCCTGCTCAAAAGTAAAAAATGAGCCAAATGGAACTCATTTGCCAGCCATGGTGGATGGGTCCCACCTAGATGGGACTGATTCACCATAGATGGTGAATGGGTCCCACATGGGCAATTTTGATAGCTCAGAAGCCAGGAGATAAGGAAATAAGGTTTAAAATGAAACTTTGTCAAGTATTTGATCAATTTAAGCCTTAGGATGCATAATATGGGTTAATAGGGGCCTATTAATGATGATGAAAAGGAAAATTAGGGCTTGAGACACATAATTCAATGTGAAAGTGTAAGTAAATACACTTTACAACACTAAAATGAGGTCGACATAGCCTAGAAAGGCACAAGAACTAATGTGAACGTGCAAGACACATTACAACACTACTTTATCATTAAGTTTATTTTGAAAGCCTTCTAGATTGATTTGAGGATGTCATTAAAAACATTTTATAATGTTGAATTAGGGAGAAATAGGTTCATTAAGTGTAGAAAAGCATGAAAGTCTCTTACAACACTTTACAACACCTTTACAAGATGTCATTAAATGCATTTGAAAGGGTTCAAGACCTAGTGTGAATGCATAAAATGCCTCACAACACTAGATTAAAACCTAATTAAGTCCATTTTATCATGAATTATTCCCATGTCAAGCAAGGGGTACTTTTTTCTATGACACAGTTATCCCCCACTTTAGTGAGAGGATGAACTTGCTTCAAACTCACAGTAAAGTAGACATTGAAGAGAGATCCAAGTGTACAGATGCAGATGACAAAGGATGACAAAGACCAAAGTAGGTGGCCAAGCCCCCCAGGATCCAAAATCCTAAGTCAAACCATCAAGATACGTAATCATGCAATGGAAAGAGCTAAAGGAAAGAAACACGGGGTGGAAAGGATGTACTCACTCTGGGGCCACAAAACTTTAGGTTATCCGTGGGGTGAGAAGTCCACAACATACTCACTTTGGGGCCATGGAACTTCTGATTGTTTATGGGGTGAGAAATCTCAAAAGGTGAGAAACATATGCTAGTTGGTATGAATTCAAACACATACGTGGCTATGGGGAAATTCGTGCCTCATAATGGGATTCCTACTCAAACCATACCGAAGTTATATCTCCTGATAACTTTAATAAGGCACCATAAAGGAAAATTTCGGTTCAAGCTCTATGAGGTAGGAAAAACTTCGTATGCTTGAAACTCATAGAAAAGATAGTGCAAGTATTGTTCAAAGGGATTTTTCTTAGTTTGTGCAAGGTCCAATATTAGGGGACATTGTGCTTAACATCTCCAAGAGAGTATGTGTCAAAGGAAATATCACACTCTTGGAGGGAATCAAACCCAATGACTCTAGCAAGAAAAGGAAACATCACAAGAAAAAAAGATCGCACAATGAAATGTGAGTGGTGATGTATGCCCCCACTTTAAAGCTGTTGTAAACACTAGTACTGTGAGCAATTGTTTTAAAGTAGAAGAAGGAGAACACGCGAGCTTACTTGGAAAACCCTATGCCAAGTCACATGTTTTCAAGAAGCTACATCATGAAAAAGGGAAGTATGTCACATGCTATCGAACTTAAGGCATGTTGTCCACATCCTAGGCTTGCTCTTATGCATTCATGAAAGGTTAACAATGATCAAAAGGAGGCAACCACAAGTGGCATATGAGGAAAAGGCTAGAAAACCCCTTGCCCCCACTTAGTGCAGGACAAAGGTGAGCCAAAATGATTGATGAAATGCAGGTGAGAGTGAAAATTGATATCAATTAGAGGAATTAGGTGCTCCCATAGAGAGAAGCATACAAAACTCCTAAAAATGTTGCATTTTAAAACTCAAAGCATTACATGCATTAATGGAATCACCATGAACTCTATGATAGGCACAAAATGAGGTCTTGTCTTGACATTTCTTTCAAGTTCACAGAGGGAGGGTGATCAAATGCTCTTGGAGGAGTCTCAACAAGATACCATCTTGATCAATGGTAGAAGATAGTTTTGTGGTTGGCATCAAAGATACATCTTTCTTAGTAGTAGATGTCATACATACACAAGGCTCTAAAGATTGTGAGATTTTGTTCTCTCCATTATAGGAGGGTAGAAAATATAATGTATTCAAATCATGAACTTTTTGCGACATGACATTGACATTAAGTGAAGGTGTAGTTGTTTCCTTGATGTTTGGGAAATGACAATGTTCAAGACCACTAGTGTTGAGGAGTTTAAGATGGATGACGGTTAAGGTTGATTTAGGAGTATGTTGTGTGAGAGTGTTGATGTTGAGGAAAGGCTTGGCGATTTCTATCAAAGGGAAATAACCAAGACCATGAGTTTTTTGTTGTGTGTGAGGATTGATGGGCACACAGATGCCTTGTTCGCTAGCACCACATGCTTTTGCACTATATCCAAGTTGTTTCATAAGTTCATAGCCTTTTCGATAAAGCTTTTGCATTGTTGTTGGATCGGGTTGTTGGTTGGTGTTGTGTTCATCAAATGTTGTTGTGTAATTGGTTGTGTTTTGGTCTAAAGTGGTTGAGGTGGATGCTGTCGAAGGATCTTCCATGAGTGGTGGTGTGAAGTCTAAGGAACCCCAATCATCATCTAATAGCTTTGTGACTTGTTTAATATGTTGTTTGTTTGTTTGTTGGATGGGTTCCGCTTGCGTAGTTGGTGTTAATGTGTTTAAATGATGTACATTGTTTTTCTCTGTGTAAATGACTATTTGGATTAGGGTCAGGTTCATGTGTTTACAATTTGTTTTTGTGAATGTATTTCATTTTGCGATGAAGAGTTGAAGGAACTGCATTCATTTCATGAATCTATGGCCTTCCTAGAAGGAGATTATATGAAAGTTCATGAGGCATAACATGAATTGTTGTATCCAATGTGGCCACTCCAACTGTAATAGGAAAAGTAATCACACCATGTGATTGTTTTGCTACATTTTCAAAGCATTTAATAGATAGAGAGTCAGGTTGAAATTTTGATGTATCCACATGAAGCCTATCCAAGAGTTCAATGCTACACACATGATTAACAGTAGAGCCATTGCCAACAAGGGTTCACTTTATCCCTATTGTATTATATTGAGATATTATTTGGAAAGCTTCATTTTATTCTTGCACGTCCAAAGGGGGGAGTTCACTTTGGTGGAAAACAATGTTAGTATTCAATCCTTGAATTATGGGTGCTATGTCATTTGGTTGTACATTAGAAGGGATAGGAACTTGTAAATATTTTTGGATCATGTTGTGATAGTGAGGGGAGGATTGAATAAGGTCCCACAATGATATCTTAGTAGGAGTATTCTTAAGTTTCTCGACAAGATCATACTCCTTGCCACTTGGTAATAAAGGGTTAGGTGGGATAGGATTAGGCAATGGTAAGGGTGGTGGTGTGGGTTGTTGTGGTTGTAGATTATTTGGAGTGTTATATGTATGAGAAAAAGTATTATAAATCGGTTACTGTGATACATTAGTTTGAGGAGGGTAAAGTTTAAGTTCAGGTTTATTTTGAGTTTGTTGTTTATGTGAACGTGGGAAAAGAATCAGAGGGTTGTTAGGATGTCCCACAAGGTATGTATGAGGACTATTGATCAAGGGGTATCTAATGGACACTTGTGCAATCATAACCTCAATAGTCTTGGTTTGATGTATCTCTAATGAAGGGAAATCGAGAACCACTTGCTTAGTGAATGAAGAAACATTATTAGTGTTGTTGTATTCTAGTATCATGACATTCTCCCTAGAAGGAGAGTTTTTAATAGAAGAACAAGTCACATGTGCTTGACAAGTAAGGCTTGGTTCTTCTACAATAACTTCATTGCCAATAGGGGAATGATTAATGATGGGATTATCAAGAGGGGTATGATTAGGAGAAGATGTTAGTTGAGTGTCCATTGTCTTTAATATCTCATTCTCTTGTTCCATATTATCTACCCTATAAGGAGAGCTTGTAATATGCTCATCCAAGTTTGAGTTTTGTAAAGTAGCTTCATCACAAGTGGGGGAGGCATCAAGTGAAGGACCAATATGGTTGTCAAATAGATTATCCCAAATGGGAGGAGCATTAGGGAAGGGAGGATCAAGGGTTCCATGATTTGTAATAGGGATGTCTTCTAACAATAGCCTATCCTCTTTACATCGAGGAGGGATATTAGAAGATGGACAAGTATGATTATCATGGTTATGGATACTAGGTAAGGTGATGTTTAAGAATGCCTCTATGATCTCATGTTCCTATTGTCTAACATCGTCCAAAGGGGAATGAGGAGATGGAAAATCAAGAACCACAAGGCTTGTAATGTTTTTCACCAAGATACCTTCATCACTAATAGGAGAGGTATTGGGAGAAAAAAAAGTATGTGTGTTATGATTGTCTACACCTCTATTCACACCAATGGGTAATGTAATGTTTTGGTCAAAGCTATGTTTCTCATAGTTGTAATCAAAATCAGACTCATAAGAGGAGATATTATGTTTATAAAACCCATGTTTAATCAAATCAAAGGCACATCTAGGAACATGGTATGCAAGAGTAAATATGGAATTTTAAGATGTAAACCAAGGTAAGTTGCCGATTGCAATAGGAAATAGTTTGAAAAATGGAATGTGTGAAATGAAACAATGCATGAAATGAGTTATTTTAGGCTAGATTTGATGAAATGCATGTTACAAAAATGAAACCAACTAATACAAATAGCAAATGGTACCAAAAAAAATCCTAAAAACAAGATCTACAACTCTATAAAAGGCAGTTTCAGGGGTCAAAAGGGATTGATTCGCCCAGGGTGGTGAATGAGGCCTAGTATGGACCTTTTTCAGAATTTTTAGAAATTTTTGATGGATTTTAATTTTTTCTGAGTGGTACGATATAGAACTATTGAAAAATGCAAAATTTCAAAAAAATTACATGAAATTAGATGCCAAAAATGCAACCTAAATGCACTTTTAATGAATACAAAATTTGAAACCTAGCATGCAAATGAATTCATGCAAACCCTAATGTAATATCATTGTAAGCTAGATGTATTACGAAATCCTAATCAGAAAGAAATTATTCAAAAAATTAGGTTCACCAAAATGTACCATACATTTTTGGCACCCTAATTCTTTCTAACACTTCTAGGGTTTTCGCCTAAAAGGAGAAAGAAGGGCCAAAATGGGCAATGTTACACTCAAAGTTAATGCAATATGGATGTAATATACCTAGATGCAATGTTTGAATGCAATAAACTAATAAGATTAACTGATTAATGAATGTAAACTAAAGGAAAACAACTTGTTTGAAAACATATTGCGTAATACAAAAAGACCTAGAAATGAATGCTAAACTAAACATAAATGAACCAAAATAAAAGTGTGCACTTGGAATGTGAATGAAGGCTAGAAATGGACTCTAGAATGTTGTTGATGCTAAATTTTAGGCTTGGTGGGACTCATTCACCATTTTGGGTGAATCAGTTCCAATTTTGCAAAACTGAGTCCGAACTTGTTTTTGACAAAAGGGTATCTAAAAATGCAGAAAACTCAAAAATTGACTTGGAAGTGAGACTCATTCACCACCCATGGTGAATGAGTCCAATTTTGAATTTCTGATTATTCAAAGGTGGAATCTAGAGCTCTCGGTCTATATTTGATTCTCTTCAAGTGTCCACTTCCGAAACTCTGATTTCCGAACCTGAAAGTGAGTTTTTGTTGATATTTTGACTTGTTGAATGAAGAGAATATCTAAACAAATTTAAAACTTGATTCTTAATTATTTCCAAGCTTCCAAGAAGTCTAAATCTGTAAACACACAAGGCAAGAGAGAGAAATGTTGAATGTTAGGGCATGGGGGTTTGCCTTGGTCAAACCCCTTTTAGGTAATTAAACTAAAATGATGAAAGAATGGAATGAAACATGCAATAATAGAGTTTATTAACTTTCCATGATGTTTTATCTTGAAATTCTACAACTAAATATGAAGAATCTTCTCTTGAATGCCTAAAAATTGATATCTTGAAGACTTGAAATGAAGAAACCCTAAGTTGCTTGAATTGAGATGGAAGTTTTGTAGATGAATGAATGGTAAGAGAAGTGAATTAGGGTTAAAATATTTATATTTATAGGTAATTTAACTTATTAGCCCAAAAATTGGATCCCTTAAGCCGACATGTAGAAATAATAAACTTAAATTTCAATTTTTCCCACCCAAAGGTCAAAAATGAGCCCAATGGGACTCATTCACCACCCATGGTGAATGGGTCCCACCTAGATGAGATTGATTTGCCATAGATGGGGAATGGTCCAACATGGGCTATTTTGACAACTAGTAAGCCAAGAGATAAGGGAATAAGGTTTAAAATGCAACTTTGTTGGGTATTTGATCAATTTAAGCCTCAGGATGCACAATATGGGTTAATAGAGGCCTATTAATGATGATGAAAATGCCAATTAGGGCTTGGGACACAAAATTCAATGTGAAAGTGTAATTAAATACACTTATGACATTAAAATTAGGTCCACATAGCCTAGAAAGGCACAAGAACCAATGTGAAAGTGCAAGACACATTACAACACTAGTTTATCATTAATTTTATTTTAAAATCCTTCTAGATTGATGTGAGGATGTCATTAAACACATTATATAATGTTGAATTACGCAGAAATAGGTTCATTATATCTAGAAAAGCGTGAAAGTTTCTTACAACACTTTACAACACCTTTACAAGATGTCGTTAAATGCATTTGAAAGGGTGCAAGACCTAGTATGGATCCATAAAATTCCTTAGAACACTAGATTAAGACCTCATTAAGTCCATTTTATCATGAATTATTCCCATGTCAAGCAAGGGGTACTTTTTTCTATGACATAAAATGCAACTTAATTCTTGACATGCCCACGTACAAGCCTGAGGCGGGACCCATTCACCATGGGTGGGGAATGAGTCCCTCTTGGCTCCAAATTCAAAATAATTCAAATTTTCTTTTGGGTTTTTATTCAAAAAGACCTTATGTCGGCTTGTGATGAGGTATTATTAGGTTATTAGGGCATAATTATGTATAATTAAGTGTTTTTCTTCTCATTTTAACCCCCATTCATCTCATTTTCTCGTACAACACCAATTAGCATTCTTTCATTCAATCCATCAAAACATCATTCAATCAAGCAATTGTCAATTATCTTGGAGCAACCATTGACATATCTTCAGATTTCTACAACAAGGTTTTTGGTGAGTTTAGGACATTTGCATGTTGTTTGTTCATCATTCCTTGCTCATTTCATTTCAATTCTTTATTAAGGGTTTGATTACCAAAGTGGGATTTGACCAAGGCAAGTTCCTATACTCTAACCCTTAACCATTTTTTCCCTTTTGCATGTGTGTTTGCAAACTTTATATGCAAATTTGTCAAGAAAATAGGTGCTGAAAGGTGGTCAATAAGTCAACTAAACCGTAATTCAAGCTTGGAGAAATCTTACGGTCCGTTTTCTATAGATTTGACTCTGCCAACCTAATAAGAAGACAAGTGTAGATCTACATGTACAGGATTGACCTTTGAATTTGCAAATTTTTGGAGGAGGACTGATTCCCCATCAGTGGTGAATGAGTCCCACCTGAGGGCTGAAAAATTGATTTTTTCAAAATCCAGTTCTTGATAGTTGGAAAGTAGTTTTAGGTGTTTTTACCAGTAGGAGGATTGATTCACCATCAGTGGCGAATGAGTCCCATTGGTGATTCATAGTGATTTCTACGAGTTTCCAGAATCTTCTAGGATGAACATTTAACTTCTAGGTGCACTCTATTAAATTTCATTCAATTATGTTTGTATTAGTTCATGTTTTTAGTTCATTTTTGCATACTTCACTGCATTTTCAAACATTGCATATTTTATTAGTTTTGCATTAGTAATCAATCCATTTCATCACTTAGTTGCATTTAGATCATTGCATTTAGTCATAATTACATCATACATTCCTTTATTTGAGCGAACCACCTAAATTTTAGGGTTCTATCTCTCTCCTTTTAGATGAAATACCCTAAGAGTGCAAAAGAAGTCCATAGAACCCTTCAAAATTTATGGTTTAGTAGCCAAGTGGATATTGAGATAATTTTTAATCCTTCCTTAAATGTTCCATATTAGATGAAGTATGATTGAGAATCTTGATCACTTTTTCCAATCAAACAATAATATATATAGATAATTCACATATAGACACACAAATATCTAGGATGCAATATAAAATTAAAAAATAAAATCTATAATAGCTCCTATGTCATCTACTACTACAAATAACCACTATTTCTCTACATCCATGTGAAATAGAATCCTACTAAATGAGCAACATTGCCTTATATAGAGGACTAATATTGCTTGTGAACTTCTTTGGGAAGAAAAAATTTCACATGAAACATTTGTGTAAACACCTCTTACATTAACCTACCTTCTATGACATGGTGACCTATGTGTTTATACAACTATTGTTTGTATAGACATACACTTCACATAAACCCATTATGTTTGATATAAATTCAAAATTAAATGTTTTTGTGTGGCTGAAAAGTGGGACACACTATTATTATTTGACTTGTGGTGCCTCATTCACCTTAACCATACATGTATCTATAATAAAACTTTGACAACCTCCATAATAAATTGACATCTATGTTAGTTGGTACCATGAACAATTATTTTTCATCATGAAATTTTTTTAACTATGGAGTAAAATGGAATGGATCAATTGATATTATTTTATCCATGGTCTACTAAAAATATATCAACAATTGAAATAGTGAAAGGTACTCTTTTTTTTTCTTTTGTCTATGTTCAATTTTCATCTTTAAGATGATGCAACCCATAAGCAACTCTAAAATATAAGTATTAATTTTGCTGCAAATAATGATTAAGCAAAAGTTTATTATATTTTAAGATAAACTTTTATATGTGAAAACTTATAAAATAGTTCAACAATTTTATATTATAAATGTAATTATATTTATTTATTTTAAATAATTTTTAAATTAAAATAAGTTTTTCACAATTTCACACTTTTTAATCTAATTTATTCGAAACATAGTATTTAATTTATTGCTTTCGAGAAAAATGCAGAGGTGTGATTAAATTGCTTTCCTGATTAATATGCAACACTATTATATAAGTTGCCAATAAAAAAAAAATTATCACTGAACGAAAGTCTTGGGAGTGATGGGTTTACTTGTTTGAGCAAGACGCTGAATTGAAAAAACTTACATTTTTGTTTTGTATGGGTAGTGAGTTGCCATCTTCCAGATGGATAGGGACCTGTGAAAAAACTAACCAGCATTTTGAATTATAAATGGCATCTCTGAGATTGTCAAACCACAAGGTGTAGACTTGAAGAAATCAACGGCATTATTATATTGATGATTCCATCCACTCCTTTGACCGTTTAATTAAATGATATAGTGACGGTTAATAACCCTTGGTAATTTTATAAATACCATCGATTCACAGCACATCAGACAATGAAAAGAGTAGACTAGAATTATCCAAATAAAAGAAGATGGTTGCAGGAAGTCTTTCTGTGGAGCTGGAGTCTCCAGTGGAGGCTAAAAGACTATGGAATGCGTTGGTAAAGGACGGAGATAGTTTTCTCTTAAAGCAAGCACCACACATATTTTCAAGCGTAACCATTCTTCAAGGAGACGGAGGAGCAGGCACTATCAAGCAACTTAACTTTACTTCTGGTATGTATACTGCTCTATGATAGTTCTTACCCAATTATTCTTTATCATTACAATTTGGAAATAACATAAAATCTTTGTGTTTCAATGGGTGGCTCAGCTAACAAGGATTCTAGCTATGTGAAAGTGCGGGTGGATGAAATCGATGAAGAAAAGTTTCTTTACATTTACAGTTATGTGGAGGGAGGACTGGTGGGAAAGAAATTGGCTTCTGTGAAACACGAAACGAAATACACCCCAAAAGCAGAGGGTGGATGCCTCTGGACGGCCACATACCACTATGACACTCTACCTGGTATCTCTCCTACAGATTTAAAAATACAGGAGATGAGAGACGGGAGCGTTGCCATGTTCAAGAATACTGAGGCGTATCTCCTTGCCAATCCAACTTTGTACTGTTAAACTTGGAATATGAAAGTAGATTTGGCTACATCTACTGGATTAACATATTAGATTTTCTTGGGTATTGTATGTTTATGTTCTAGTTATACATGTCGACTGTTTATGTAAGGTCCACTTCAGTGTAAAATTTGGCACAAGTAGAAAAGTTTTATATGGACAGTTCTGTCTTTGATTGTTGTTTAGCAGTAGAAGATAATACAGTGGTTAGTAATTCCCCTTGTAATTCATAAGGAAATTCCCATTTCCACCTCACCGTCGGCTTTTGTCTTCCCTTTTTCCTTACGAGAATAATATGAAGTTCGACTGTACGTTCCTTTTATTTTTGCTAGTTTTAAAACTATTATGAGTGCCTAAATGTTCAACAAGGAAGCAATTAAATTTTATATATCAAAGGGTCTCTAATTGAAACAATCAGAATATGTGATGTTAGAAGCTACCACATTTGGTGTTTTGAGGTTGTATCTTACATGGCCTCCATAAGTTCAGAACTATTTCTTGCAAGTCTACCCGCCATAGTTTAGTCTCAGTTTTATAAAAATGTCATTTGCTTTCATAAAGTTTAAGAATCTATTTGTCAATGTATTTTTCCTTGTGTTTACAATTGGTTGATGTTTAAAAGTAACTTGGGGAGATTAAGGAAAGAGTGATAGTTTTTTTAATAATATAATCATCTTGAAATCTAGACTCTTTTTAAAAAAAGAATGTATTGTTAGACTATTGAGATCTTGATAGTAAACTATTATTTCATTTATCTTGACTAATTTAATTTATTTTTTTTAGGTGTATTTAAAGATAAAGATAATGTATCAATTTTATAGTTAATATATCATTATTTATATAAGCATGCTAATATTTAATTAATTTGGAATATTTATCATTAAATTTTAAATTTAGACTGATTTATTATTGTATCTTATGTTTGTTCAAGAACTATTGGAAATAAAATTCAAAAAACAACACACAAAGTTTCTGCTCTATTGTCAATTGTTTGCCATACACTAAAGCTAAACAACCATGAAGACCAATGAAGGTAAACAACACCAAAAATCATATTTTTAATTTAATTCAATAATACCATTTACAAAACTATTTTCTTCAAACATGCTTTTTGATGAAGGCTAGCATGGTATTTCCTTAACTTTCTTTGGTTCTATTTTCAACCCCTCAAACACTACAAACCCTATGTATACAAATTATTTCTTTATGAAGCTACATTTTTTGAAAACCACAGGTTGCTTCTCTTCAATAAATATTTGTAAACCTATTCTAATATGGGCTAGATACTCTTCTATTGTTTTACTAAAAGTCATAATATCATCAAAATATACAATCACAAATTCAAAAAGAAAATATTTTAGTACCTCATTCATTTGTTACATGAAAGTACTTTATGAAAATCACACAATATACTAAGAGGGGGGGTGAATTAGTATATGCAAAAACTCAACCTCAAATCCAAATTATCTAGAGCATCATTTCTAGATCCTACTTTATTATTAAAAAAATTATTCAAATGATAAACATAAACAAACATCCACACATGACAACATTAGATATACGTGGAAACCCAAGATGGGAAAAACCACGGTGAGAATAGATGCTTGGAACTACTACCCAAATCTTGCCTCACAAAATAATGAACCACTTAAAATCATGGAGTAGGAAGCAACCCATAGAAGATACTAATCCCCAATCGTATTTGCAAGCTCCAACCTATTGGAGACACCAATCCCCAACAAAAAGATTTGATCGCCAACTCAATAGGTATGACACCAGTCCTACCATATTACATAGATAATATTTGTGGGTGTTCAATGTTGATCACATAGCTTGCACTTGATCTAGCCTTCCTCAAGACACTCTCCTACACAACTTATAATCTTTTGATGATGGAGTACATTGATTCTAATGCAAATAATATTACATCATGCTAGAAATTACACTTGGTAGCACATACACAGTTAGACCCACACACCTAAACTCTTATCATTAGTCATTATATACATCCCATTACATTAACACCATTTAATGTCTGTCAAGAATCGCTTAACACTATATGTAATAATCTAGATCAGCTAAGGTGAACTTAAACTCAAATTTGTATGAAATGTGTAGTAGGTAGGTCCTAAATCAAATTAGTTCCTACCAATAAAACATGATGTTATGCACTTCCCTCAAGGAACTTAACCTTGCCCTATTTAACCATCACACACTATCTTTGTGTAATGTCCCCTTATGAGAGACATAAAATGCACAAGTTAGGGTCCAAAAATTTATTTACCAACACCTAATTTTGGACATGTAATTTTCCTCAAAGGCTTGCTCACATCATGCATTACTGACAAATACACATAGTTCCTTAATCCAAATAATATTAGACAACTCTAGATTGAGTGTTTTAAGGATAAGGTAGATAAATTATCATCTAGTGCATAAACACATCATAAACTGATATGACTTATTACTCTTGATTGGAATATATTTTTGTCTTGTTTCCTCTTTCCTAATCTCATTGGACAGTAGGTTAATTGTGCCAAGGTCATGTGCATGATCTATAAGTGGACTCCCTCAAGGTGTCCCACCTGTTTTGGGACTGTCCATCAATGGAGCGATTTACCAACCTTTCCCTCCACAAACTCCCTATCCTTATTGAGTACTAGCGAAAGGGAATTTTGGACCGAAGTCTATTCTTTAGACTAAAGTCATAGTAGCTTAAGGAGACACA
Organism: Sequoia sempervirens; assembly: GCA_007258455.2. Lineage (NCBI taxonomy): Eukaryota > Viridiplantae > Streptophyta > Pinopsida > Cupressales > Cupressaceae > Sequoia > Sequoia sempervirens. The sequence continues at coordinate 123,696 of VDFB02270831.1, read as the reverse complement.
ATTATTGTGGAACACAACCTTATTATGTTATTGACACATAGTATTCATTAATCTTTAGATTGACTTACTTGGTTTAGAAGTTTTGAATAATTTTTCATATATGTATTTATTGATTGCAAGTTGTATTAATTAGTGACTCTATGCATTCCTATTTCTTAGCTTTACGTTAACTGATCTTACTAATCAATAGACATATATATGTGTTGTTATTTATTCTTTATTTCTACTCTAACTGAGTTTTTCAAACACTTTGTAAATCAAAGCTTATCCAGATGTCTGCACATATTAATTGCATTAGACATCCATTTATTCAAATTTTGAAAGGAAGCTATACTTACCTTTCTACTCTTAACACTCAAAAATATTATAAATCAGGTTCCTTCAGCCATCGATTGATTATTTTCTCAGAATGTGTTCTCATACTTATTCCCATCCCTTTTCCTTCCTTAGGGTTGCTTGATGAGAGAAGTAAATATAAACTATATCATTTAATAGCCAGATTAGAGCATTCCATGAAAATGGTAAATATAACTAATAAAATATATGAGTGCATTCACTAGTTATGATAATTGATATAATTTAGGAAAGTTTGAATAAAAACAAATAATTTTGACTTATCTTGGTTGGTATGTTCTTCTTCTTGTTGATTTGATGATGTATCTTCCTAAGATTCAATTGTTCTTGTTTCTTTGCACTCAAAAGATATCGTTAGTGTAACTCAATAGATACGAGTCTATTATCTATAATTAAGCATCATAATTATTTATAAGGTTCAATAATTGTGGCAAGCATCGTTATTGGATAATCGTAAATTATATATATATATATATATATATATATATATATATATTATTAACATGTTCTTCAATTTATCAATATATCTGTCATGATATATTTAAATATATTCATAAATCATTATATTAAATATATTTATAAACATCACTGACATTTGAATTAATTAATAAGCTATTTGATGTCACACCTAAATCCACTAAGTGATCAAGAACCTTTATTCAAATATATGATCATACTTACCCATCTTTTAAATTTATAGATTTCTTTTCTTACTATTTAAATGCATAAAATACTTCTTATTATTTAAATTAATAAATACCTTACTTATTATCTAAATTCATAAAATGCTTACCCATTATTCAAATTTATAAAATGCTATATTGCTAATTGCAGTGATGATGCTCCTTCCTTAGAGCATATTTATTTCTGTCTTCTTTTTTCCTCCCATCGATGTCCCTTGCATTGAAGTGAGTTGGTCTTTATGCTTTTCATGGCAGATGGTCATGTCTTTTCATATTATATATTCATTAAAAGGCATGCCTTTTAAGCTTTGACTAATCGTAGCCTTCCTTAAATTAATTATATTAATATTATGATTTATCCTCAAGCTTAATTGCTGACCCTTTATTAGTTCGTTGTATGATAATTGTTCTTCTTTTAAGAGTAATTCGATTTCCTTCATAATTCTTTAATATTTTCAATATTTATATTAGTATTTATTTTATTTGTTTCTTTATTCGTATATTGTTATTGTAGTAATTACTAATAATAATTTATGTTGTTTTATTTATGTTATTTATATTATAATTATAATACTACCTATGATAGTCATGATTGTGATAATAATAGTTAAATGGTAATTATGAAATTGCTAATATTTATATTTATATTTGTAATACATATTTGGTTATTTATTTTTTCTATTTATTCATATTTCAATGCTTTATCTTAGTGCTAAAATCTCGGGGACATGACAGTCCACCCCACTCGAGATTGCTTGTCCTCAAGCAATCACAACTCAAAACATCTTTTCACATATATTATTGCATTTGGATCTAATAATAATTCAATTTTAGTCAATTTGCTAGTGCCTCCCAACCCTCATAAGCATTGTGGCAAACAAGGTTAATATTTCCATAGTTTTAAGCATAGAGCAAACACAATGATGAGCTCTAGTTGAATTAGAAATTAAAGTATACAACCAAGTAGCTTAACCAAGGAGGCAAGTAGCTCAACTAGGCAAACAAATAGCTCAAGCAAGCAAGCAGGTCAAGCACATAGGCAAGTAGCTCAAGCAAACAAGCAACCAACTCAAGCATGCAAGCAACCAGCTCAAGCATGCAAACAATTAGCTTAAGCAAGTAGGCAAGTAGCTTAAGTGGACAAGTAAGTAGCTCAAGCATACAAGAAACTAGCTCAAGCAAGTAGGCAACTAGCTCAAGCATGCAAGCAACCAGCTCAAGCATGCAAGCAATCATCTCAAGCAAGTAGGCAAGTAGCTCAAGCATACAAGCAACCAACTCAAGAGAGTAGGCAACCAGCTCAAGCATGCAAGCAACCAGCTCAAACATGCAAGCAATCAACTAAAGCAAGTAGGCAAGTAGCTTAAGTAGACAAGCAAGTAGCTCAAGCATATAAGCAACCAATTCAAGCAAGCAAGCAACCAACTCAAGCATGCAAGCAATCAGCTCAAGCAACTTGATAGGCAACATTTTTAACATTTTTAGAGTTTTTAAACATAAAACAATTATAAGAACACATCTTGTTGAAGATACATGAAGTGACACATAGATACATGTCATACATAAGTATAAATATGAGGCACGAATGCATGTAACACATAGAGTATGCACATGACGCATAAAGCATATATGCGAATAATACATGAAGTGTACACATGAGTACATGAAGTCACAAAGTATACAATTAAATATGTAATTTTCATGAATACACATATACACACAAACCACAAATAATGTATTTTGTAAACATACACTGGAATACAAATAAGCCACAGAGTATGCACTTGAATACACACAAGTTGCAAGGTATACACTTGAATACATTTGAATACACATAAGCTACAAAGTATACACTTCAATACACATGAGCCACAAAGTATACATTTGAATACACTTGAATACAAACTCACAAGTATACAAATACAAAGTCATAGAATATACACTTGAATACATATACAAGTCATAGAGTATATGCTCAAATACAAATACATCCCAAATTCAAATACAAGTTAAAGAGTATGCACTCAAATATAAATACAAGGTCATAGAGTATACACTCAAGTACAATCACAAGTGATAGAGTATACACTCAAATAAAAATACAATCATAGAGTATACACTTGAATACAATTTGCAAGATCATAGAGTATACACTTGAATATGAAATACAATCAAATGAAGTATATTGTTAGACAATTGGTAGGGGATTCAGTGCATCCCATACTACACCATGGACCTATCCACCATCCCATGGTCATCAAGTATACGCATGAGTATGAAGCATACACATGGATACAAAGTATTGACAGGAACATATGTTACAAAGCATACATATAAGTCATAAAGTAAGCCTTTGAATACACATACATTATCTCATAGTACACATTGGAATACATGTAAGGAACATGTAGTATACATAGGATGGAAGGAACATGCTTTGATACCACTTATAATGTCCCCTTATGAGAGACATAAAATGCACAAGTTAGGGTCCAAAAATTTATTTACCAACACCTAATTTTGCACATTTAATTTTCCTTGAGGGCTTGCACACATCATCCATTACCAAAAAATACACATAGTTCCTTAATCCAAATCATATTAGGCAACTCTAGATTGAGTGTTTTAAGGATAAGGCAAATGCATTATCATCTAGTGCATAAACACATCATAATATTGATATGACTTATTACTCTTGATCGGAATAGATCTTCGCCTTATTTCCTCTTTCCTAATCTCATTGGACAATAGGTTTAGTATTCCAAGGGTGCATGGACAATCTCAAAGTGGACTCCCTCAAGGTGTCCCACCTGTCTTGGGACCGTCCATCAATGGAGCGCTTTACCAGCCTTTCCCTCCACAAACTCCTTATCCTTATTGAGTACTAGCAAAAGGGAATTTTGGCCTGAAGTATATTCTTCAGAGTAAAGTCATAGCAGCTTAAGGATGCACAATTATTGTGGCACACAACCTTATTGTGTTATCCATACATAGTATTCATTAATCTTCAGTTTGACTTACTTGGTTTAGAAGTTATTATTAATTTGACATATATTTATTTATTGATCACAAGTTGCATTAATTCTTGACTCTATGTATTCCTATTTCTTAGCTTTACATTAACTGATCTTACTAATCAATAGATATATATTTGTGTTGTTATTTATTTTTTATTTCTACTCCATCTGAGTTTGTCAAACCCTTTGTAAATCAAAGCTTATCCAGACGTCTGCTCCAACACTTAGAAATATTATAAATTAGGTTCCTTGAGCTAGCGATTGATTCTTTTCTCATAATTTGTTCTTATTCTTATTAGCATCTCGTTTCCTTCCTTAGGGTTGCTTGGTGAGAGAAGTAAATATAAACTACAACATATAATATTCAGATTAGAGCATTCCACTAGAATGCTAAATATAAATAATAGAATATATGAGTGCATTCAATAGTTATGATAATTGATATAATTCAAGAAATTATGAATAAAAACACATAATTCTGACTTATCTTGGTTGGTCTTCTCTTCTTCTTGTTGATTCAATGATGTATCTTCCTAGGATAGAATTGTTCTTGCTTCTTTGCACTCAAAAGATATCATTAGTGTAACTCAACAGATAAGAGTCTATTATCCGTAAATAAACATCATAATTATTTCTAAGGTTCAATAATTGCTACAAGCATCATTATTGGATAATTGTAAATAATATGCATACATACATACATACATACATACATACATACATACATACATACATACATACATATATATATATATATATATATATACATTGTATTCTCCAATCACCTATGATGTATATATATGAATCACTATATATATATATACATACATATCAATTATTAAGATGTCATTCAATTTCACAATATATCTACCATGATATATTTAGATATATTCATTATCATTATATTAAATATATTTATAAACATCACTGACATTTGAATTAATTAATAATCTATTTAATGTCACACCTAAATCCACTGAGTGATCAAGAACCTTTATTCAAATATATGATCATACTTATCCATCATTTAAATTTATAGATTTATTTTCTTACTATTTAAATGCATAAAATACTTCTTATTATTTAAATTAATAAATACCTTACTTATTATCTAAATTCATAAAATGCTTACCCATTATTCAAATTTATAAAATGCTAACCACACCTACTCCTAATTTGTCTGCAGATATTTCTCCCGTGCTTTTCCAGCGATGATGCTCCTTCCTTAGAACATATATATTTCTCTATTCTTTTTTCCTCTCATCGATGTCCCTTGCATTGAAGTGATTCACTCTTATAGTTTTCATGGCAGATGGTCATGTATTTTCATATTATGTATTCATTAAAGGACATCCCTTTTAAGCTTTGACTAATCGTGGCCTTCCTTAAAGTAATTGTATTAATATTATGATTTATTCTTGCTTAATTGCCAATCCTTTATTAGTTCGTTGTATGATAATTGTTCTTCTTTTAAGAGTAATTCGATTTCCTTCATAATTCTATTATATTTTCAATATTTATATTAGTATTTATTTAATTTGTTTTTTTATTCGTGCATTGTTATTATAGTAATTACTAATAAGAATTTTTGTTATTTTATTTATATTATTTATATTATAATTATAATACTATCTATGATAGTCATGTTTATGATAATAATAGTTAAATGGTAATTATGAAATTGCTAATATTTATATTTATATTTGTAACACGTATTTGGTTATTTATTTTATTTTTCTTTCGTATTTCGATGGTTTATCTTAGTGTTAAAATCTTGGGTACATGACACTTTGGAGGGAACATGTTACAAGCCATTGCCACATAGATATGGAATATCAACCTGGTTAGCTAACCAACACAACAACCCTTCTATCACTTCAAACTTTCTACCTAAAGAACATAAATTTCAGAAACTCTAGAATAAGGAAAACCATGTGTAGACATACTCTCCTTTGAAACCATAGGAAATAACTCGCATCCATGAAGAAATACTGATTAAAACATGTTACCAAGATAATCTCATTGTCTAGGTAACTTACCTCAAACATTTCAAATCAACCTTCTGAATCACTTCTGACATGAAAAGATGTATTATGATACTATAAACATTCCTCAACTAATTCCATCACCATAGCTAACCACATATACGCACATAACTTTGAATGGCATTACAATATTATGCATTCTCCAATATTATGAATGTCATTGCATCATTGTTAGAACTAGCTAGCATAACTTACAATCTTCTAACATCAATGCCGACATATTTTTAATGATCTCCCCCTTTCTCATTGATGGAAAATAATAAAATATTGTTGGCATGTCAAGACAAATCTAATGTGTCAGGGAAAGGAATTCCCCCTATCTAAAACCTCATCATAGTATGTTCAACTTTCTCCCTTTAGATTATTTAGCATTTTGAGTTTCATTTCTCCCCCTTTGACAACAATTGAAAAGGACAACTACTCACCACTCAAATAGGTTCTTAAACTATCCACAAGACCATAAAGTCTGCTTGTGGAAAAGATACAACACTCCCTTTCAACTTGTGCTTCCTCTAGAACATCAAATAGGAGATAACTCATTTTCTTCTTGAAGAAATCAAATGTATTGTCATATTTTTCATTTTTGTGCCAAGGCCAATTCTCATTCTTCTTTCTCGACAAGCATTGTACCTCTTTGATCTCAAAGGGATCATCACCTTCAGAGTTGCAACTTTCCATTATAGGCTTATCATAACTTCCTTATATGGATACACATATTTTTCATATTGAATGCAATATTATGATTTTTTTTTTTTGGAATCATCACATATCTCATATTGATCATAAATTTTAGTATGAGGTGTTAATAACCTTTTAGGATTCTATTCTTCTAGTTTGTTCTTCCAAACTTTCCCAAAATACTATTTTGATTTATTGAATAAATTCCTTTAATTTTTGTCTTAAGAGAACTCACAAAATTGCTTCCACAATTTCTTGCAATATGTCCAAAACTGTTGCACTTATGAAAAATGATATTAGAATAAAACAATGGAGCAAACACATTTTTGCTAACAAAATTATTTCTTATTATCAAAAATTTCTTATAATCCACAACCTTGTGACCAAAATGATTGCATTTGAAACAATAGCCAAAAAAAGAGTGATTGGTCTACTATTGAATCCTTTTCCTCTTGGTGCTTATCTTTTAGATCTCCTATTCTTCCTCAAAACTTGAATGAAGCCATCAAACATCTTCTTACTTTCTTTAGTATCCACAACTTGTTTGGATTTTGCACTTTTGAAACTGTTTTGTTCCAAATTATTTATAACTACCTTCATAGACTATTCAATCATCCTTCCATTCTATACTTCTATAAAACCTGTAACATGTCAACCGTTCATTGAAGTAATTTTTCCTAATTTTTCACTTTGCAAGTAAATAAACTATGTAACTTAACCATTGCTATAAATTTTTTATTTATTTTATAGAAAACAAATGGGTATATATTTCATAACAATATTCAACAATGATTCCATTCCAATATAATAATATCACGATAACAATATTACAAAGAATGTGTACAAAGTACATACATAATTCAACCAAACTTCAAAACAATGGATATAGATAGTAGATGAAACTCCTTTCAAATTGTGGTCTTCTTGTCACCTACTGAGGAGGAGAAGCATCATTCAAGAGATTTTCTACCAACTGCAAACTCATATGTAGTCCCCCACACATCTATCATTCCATAGATGGCCCAATCGTTTGACGAAGAGATTGATAGAGTAACCACATAACGACAACCAATTTGAGCTTAGTGTTGTGTCCTACATGTATAGAACTTGTAAACCCACAATCTAGGACTAGCATGCATATAAATGGATCACAGTGAATTGATAATGGAGAGAAAGGAAGTCACACAACTTTGGCCAAAGTATTTTCACCCAGTACTTCCAGTGATAGTCATCCTACTCACATACACTACTCAAGCTCAATTTGACTTAATGCCACTATATTTTATGCATAGGATTTTCCATCAATGGGTATTCTTTAACCCTAGAGACAACCTATTCCCTTTTCGTACAACTTAATGGTATACCTCCTCATAAAGCATAATTACAAGATACCCTCCCTTGAAAGGATAATCAAACCCTAAGTGTAACTTTATAAGCTATCTAATATATTCAAATAACTTAGCTATGAATAACCCATAAGTTGTCCTTGCTTAATCATATCTAGTGTACTTATACCGATGGAAAACAATTCCTCCTATTACGGAGTAAATACAAGAACTTTCACAAACAAACAGAAAATAGCTCTTCTTTTTCCTTTCTCAAGCAAATGCTATGTTTTCCTATTACAAGTATTCACATGTAGCCCAAAAAAGTCATACAAAACTCAATCTCTCATAAATAAAGACAAATAAGAGAAGAATAGATCCTCATGCATGTATGCGCTTAATCCAATTTACTAACTTGATGCAAAACCGCTCAACAACAACTTGCTATCTTCATTAAATCCTTCTAAAGTAATACTTCACTACGACTTTTCTCTTAAAGACAATTTGCACTGACAAAGTATTTCAAAACTCTCACACTATGAATCTCAGCTCATATAATAAAAAACTCTTACAATAATTGTATTAGAATACATTTTCAAAATAATGTGTTTCAGATAAGAGAGCTTACCTCTCTACTTACATAGCAAAATGAGACATTGCAATCTATAGAAGAGGCATGCTAGTTGACACATTTTACCATGCAAATCAACTCATACTACTCAGCTAAAAGGCGAAAACAATCAAAGAGTATACTCAATATATAATGCCATAGATCGATCCCTATGGTTGACAACAACAAAAGACTAGTTCAATATACACATGTTCAAATGATGACAATCAAATTGCTATATAATATAATTCTATAGGAAATAGAGCTTCCTCAATTTGGCGCCATGTTGCAGCCTTTGTTCGTAACTTTTGGTGTAGTTAATTACTTTGAAATAGTCTTCTACTTTGAGACAACACTCACACAAGATAGACTTCATCATGGTTTCATTTCAAACAACAAAGATAAGTTGAGTTGCTCCTCCATTTAGCATATATTTAGTTTCTTTCACCAATTCTCAACATGTACGCTTTACCTATTCTCATGTGGTTACATTTTATTTTGCAGCTATTATATATTCCATCACTTTGAATTAAAGCATCCAATATTTGTTGTTAATAATATGAAGATGAATTTCAATAATATTGACTAAGGTTTAGCTTCCATCTCAACCTTTATTGTGGTGCAATACTTTACATTTGGTTTGGCCTTAAATATTCAATGCCAACATATGTGTTATTCGGCCTTTTAATGCTTTGCATATATAATATTCAAATCAACGTATATTTCTTATATATAAATCGGCCTCTAAGCATTACACATGTATATAAATATATATTTATGTATGTACATATACATTTATATATATATGTCATTTAAATAGCATTAACACTATATTACACATATATGTATGTATATGTATATGTATATATATATATATACTAATATATATAAATATATATAGATATACATACACCATTACTATCGTGTTGATAGGAAATAGATGTGTGGTGTGTGAATACATATACACATTCATGTCGTATTTCCCATTCGATAGCTCCATGCTCATAAGCAACCCATTCATAAGTGTGTATAGGTATGTCTGCCTATATACTCTCATGTACGTGTTCCTTCATGCGTATGGCCTATTATCGACATGCATATGTATACATATAAATAAATTCCACGTGTGTTCACCTCATCAATACAAGCATAGTAATATAAGGAAGAATTGATATGTAAGCTCTAAACATAACATCATCCAAGAATTCACTCATCAGTAATCAAGACCCTTACTAATGCAAACACATCAAACTAAGGATGACTTACCAAATCCTGACACAATAACTTGAATCAACCATTCTACAATGAGTATGTGTGTAAGCTCACTTAGGAACGTTACTGGTTGCCTAACCGAGTTCTTCTCTTGGGTGACACTTCTGCTCCACTTGGAGGAATTTGAACATATACGTGCATCCGACTAACACATTCCCATGATAGTCAGTTGTTCAAAAAAATATGCTTTCACAATATTTCTCCATAGTTAGAATATTCAATTCAATAACCATCCATTTCTCATTACATAACATTAAATGAAATAACATTAATTCCTAATTCATTGATAAAAAAGTGCAAGAACAATTTATTCTCATTTAAAACTCAAATCACGTTCACATTTACCCTACATAGTAATAGTAAATAGTAAATACACAATTGGGGTGTGACATACTCCCCCCTTGCGAATCATTATCCCCGACGATTTTTTATGTAGCAACATAAACTAATCAAATAAACAACATATTATTTTTAAGTAGTTTCAAATACATTCAAAACATGAGGAAACTTCTATTGTATCTCAACATAGTCTTCCCAAGTAGTAGATTCTTCCACATACTAGTCCCATTGCACTATAGAACTTCCCTGGTACAAAAGTGAAGCTTACATGTTTCGAGCACCTTGATAGAGTGGATAATTACAACTTCAAGGTCCTGTACTTGTAAAGCATTCCAATAATTCACATGATTATCACCTAGCACATACATGTTTAGGTTATGACACATGAAATACATTATGCATCTTGGCAAGAGCTAGTGGCAACACAATTCAATAAGTTACCAGATTCACTTCCTCAAGAATCTCAAAAGGTCCTACATATCATGGAGATGATTTGAATGATTTCCTAAATTTGATTGAACTCTTGTGAGGCTTCACTCTCAGCAACACCTTTTCACCTATTGCAAAACTTCATGGCACTCTCTTTGCATCAGTATAACTTTTCTTCCTATCATTAGAGTTAGCTAACCTATGCTTAATAATCCTTACTTGCTCTTCCATTTCAGCCAACATTTCTGGCCCCAGGCTCACTCTATCTTGAAGTCTATCCCAACTTATAGGAGTTCGACGCTTTTGACTTTATAATGCTTCAAAAGGAGCCATCTTTATTGCAAAATGGTAGGAATTGTTGTAAGAAAATTACACCAAAGGTAAATAGTCTTCCCACTTATATTGTTGATCCATGCAGTAAATTCTAAATACGTCTTCCAATACTTGATGGACCCTTTTCGTTTGTCCATCCATTTCTGAATGATATGCTTAGCTAATATTTAGTTGAGTCCCTAGTGTAGAAAATAAGGTTTACCAAAGCCTAGAAGTGACTCATGCATCCCTACCTGAAATTATCTTCTCAGGAATTCCAAGTAGCCTAAACACTTCTTGCACAAATTTCCTTATTATGATAGGTGCCCTATCAGTTAGATTTTTAGGTACAAAATGTGCTACCTTGGTAAGGTTATCTACAACCACAAGAATGTCATTGTGATTATTTCTTGACATAGGAAATCCTTACACAATTTCCATTCTTATGAATTGCAACTTCCTCTTTGGTATATCATGTGGGTATAACAAACATACATGATAATTATGCTTCACTTTAAACCTTTCACATTCATGACACATTGCCACAAATCTAGCAACATCTCCTTTCATCCCTTTCCAAAATTATGGTAGCTTTACATCTACCAACATTTTTTTCACTCCAGGGTATCCATCTATGGTGCTTCATGAACTTCTTTCCATACTAGATTTTTTAACTCTTTTATGTCAGGTACATACATTCTCCCCTTATATCTAAGTAATCTATTAGGTTCAAAATGAAATCCTTCATACCTAGTATCTTGTGGATTGCTTGTGAGTGCTTGCTTAACTTGTATATAGTACTCATCCTCTTTGCATTTTTGCAATACCTAACCTTTAAATTGGTTTGAATTGTCACTATTGAGGCAATATGATTTCTTCGAGTCAAGGCATTAACAACTTGATTTTATTTTCCTTTGATATAACTGATATTGAAGTCATAACCAGCTATTAACTCCATCCATCTCCCATGTCTTGCATTTAGATTAGGTTGATTAAATAGGTAATTTAACCCATGATGATCAGTTTTCATCTTAAAAGGTTTCCCTAACAAGTAATGCCTCCACATTTGCAATGGATGAACCATGAATGCTAACTCTAAATCACGTGATGAATAATTTTTCTCATAAGGTTTAAGATTCCTTGACTCATAAGCAATTACTTTCCCATATTGCATTTAAAACACCTCCTAAGCCTTCTCTTGATGCATCTGTGATAACCCTAGTCACCCTCAGGATCTGATACTTTCAAAATCAGTGCAATAGTCAATGTTTCTTTCAGTAGGTCAAAGGTTACTTTGCACTTCTCTATCCATTCAAACTTTTTTCCTTTCTTCTACTAGAAAGTAATTGGAAAGGCTATCTTGGAGAAGTTTGCAACAAACTTTCTATAGTTTCCCACCAAAACCATAAAAATCCTAACCTCAAATACATTCTTGGGCACTGGCCATTCTAACACTACATAAATTTTAGTTGGATCTACGGAAACACCTTATGCTAATATCACATGTTCAAGATGATGTACTCTCTTCTAAAAAAAGGTACATTTAGAGAGTTTTCCATACATTTTATGTTCTCTAAGTCTTTGTAACACTATCTCTAAATGTCTAAAATCTTCCTCCTCATTCCCTTAGTAAATCAACATATCATCTAAGAAAACCAATACAAATTTATCTAGACAATCCCTACATACGTTATTCATAAGGTTCATAAATGCTAGAGGTGCATTCATTAAACAAAAGGGTAGAACCATAAACTCATAATGTCCATATCTAGTTTTGAATGTAGTTTTAAAGATATCTTCATCCCTACCTCTCAACTTATGATATCCAAATCTTAGATCAATCTTAGAAAATATAGAAGCCCCCCTCATTTGATTAAATAGAACATCAATGTGTGGAAATGCATACTTATTATTTATCATAGCTTTGTTAAGAATGTGATAATCTATGCACAAACCTCTAGTAGAATTTGGAAAATAAATGACTAGGTGACTAAAACTTTTAGTCGCAACAACTAAAAATGGCTAAATTCTACTAATTTTTTGTAACTCACCTATAAATGAGTAAATAAATGAATAATTTGGTCATTAACTGAAAAAATATTTAGTCATAGAAATAAAATTGACTAAATAGTTAGTCACCAAATACAAATTGGACAAAATTTAAAAAAAACATTTCATCTAATTATTGGTGTGATGTATTGCATGAGACAATGTATTGGTGCTTATTCATATTTATTCACATTCATTGCAGAAATATTCCTCACTTCATTCATTAGTTGAAAGTTAGCTTGGCACTTGAAAGATTCAGAGAGGACTTGGAGACTTCTGAAAAGGTGGGAAAGGGCATGAAATTCAGAGTTCGGTGAGGCCCTCTGCAATGAAGTCAGATTTGGGACACCCTCTACAATGAATTCAGAGGTAATTTGAAACCCTTGTTACATTAAACACAAAATCTATAGCTTTTTGATTGGAAACTTATAGTAGTTAGAATCTACTGCTCTTAATAATGTTATTTTAAAATCTTGCCACTATTCTACTTCATAATGTGTTCAATCTAAATATAATAAAATTTGGGTGTCAGTGCCAAAATAGAATTTCCTTAAACAATTTTGATACATTTTCACTGCAAGCACAAACTATGCTTGTAAAAAGTAAACATGTGCTATATTTACCCACACATCAGGCATCTAAATAAATATGTTTCTTGCAACACCTTCTTGTACCTATGTAAATATTTTCTTTGCAATATCAAATGACCCCTTCTAGCTAGCACAATGGCTACCCCATTTGTAGCATAAAAATTTCCTGGTCTCTATGACAACACATTACAATACAGTTCTCTACCCTTCTCAACATGTTGTGCCTCCACCTTTGGATCCCTCCTCACATTGCGAAAAGCTACAAAATAATTCAAATTTCCAAGTGAAATATCAACATAAGAATTCTTTGCATTTGATTCACTTTGTGCAGCTTTAATTCTTTCTTTTGCTTTAAGCTAGTCATCTATTTTCAGTTCCATTTTGCTAAGCATAGATAAAGAATTTGATGAGTTTTTATCCACCTTAAGTGCATCCCCAATTAATGATAGGGTTAGTTGGATCTCATTTTGGATCCTGAGCCATGGCTACAAGATGTAAATATGCATCCACATAATTAGGAAACTTGAATAATATTAGCCTATATAAAATATTTTCCTTTTCAGTATCATATAGTTGTTCAAACAACCTAGCAAGATTAAATAGTGTTGTTACTTTATCCCATGGCAACTCAAGTGAAACACCACCTTCTTCTAGTTGATGGAAGAATTTCATATCCTTAAAGAGCACAAGAAAAATTGCAGAATTGGCACTGGGGCTTTTATTTATGAATTTAACCCAAATGTCATTTCCTAATGAATACATAGAATTTTGTTGAGCCAACTCTAGTTCATCAAGCTCAGAATGAAGAACCCCAATGTTCTTTAACAATTGAATGGGTACTTCTTCTTTGCTCTTCTTCAGAAGAGACTTTGTTGTCTTAAGAGAATCTAAGGTTGCATTGGGGTCTAATGATATTAATAACTCACCCATCTTGATAAATGCATGGGCATCACATGGATCTATGTGAATTTCCTTTCTTAATTTCCAAAGTATTCTCTACCTGCTCTTACTGAGCATATATATGGCCTACAACTTTTAAGTTCTCATAGTTCTCAAGGTGGACCTCCTGAACTTTTTTAATATTTGAGAGAGAACTCTTAAGATCTCCTAGCTTCAATTCAACATGTCCACAAAATCCCGTGGCCTTTGGCTTTCCTTGACTAATGTCATGTAGTAGCAGCGAGTGGTTTCATAATCACCTTTACTATGATAAGATTCTGAAAGCTTCTAGTATGAATGAGATTTCATGAGAGGGTGGTTAGTGGAAACAAGATTTGTCACAATCAATTGTTACACAAGAAAATTCTTCCCTATAGTGAAGAAAAATGGTTTTCTAAATGATTCAATTCCATGGCAGAATATGGACTGTATAATTCAAATTCTCTATGCATCTTTTCCATTCCTTCATGAAAACTACCTTTTTCAATAACTGTGAGAATCCTACAAGTAAAAAATGCACAAAACTAACCACATAGATTTATGTAGAGGTAGAACATCATTTCCTAATGCCTCCATAAAAGTTTGTTGGGACAAATCTAGTTCATCATAATCAAAATGAAGAACCCCAATGTTGTTTAACAATTGAATGGGTACTTCTTCTCTTCTCTTCTTAAGAAGATACTTTGGCATCTTAAGAGAATCTAAGGCTGTACTGGGGTCTGATGATATTAATAACTCACACATCTTGATAAATGCATGGGCATCATGTGGATCTAGGCAAGTTTCCTTAAAATTTCCATAGCCTTCTCTTCCTACCCTTACTGAGCATATATATGGCCTATAGTTTTTAAGCTCTCATAGTTCTTAGGGTGAACCTACATAACCTTTACAAAATTTGAGAGATAACTCTTAAGATCTCCTAGCTTCAATTGAACTTGTCCAAAAAATCATGTGGCATTTGGCTTTCCTTGACTGATGCCATTTAGTAGTGGCCAATTGTATCATAATCAACTTTAATATGATAAGATCATGCAAGATTATAATATGAATGAGATTTCATGAGAGTGTGGTCAATTGAATCAAGATTTTTCTTAGTCAACTATTCCACAAGAAAATGTTTCCTTGTGAAGAGAAAATGGTTTGCTAAATGATTCAATGCCATTGCATTGTACGAGTATAATTCAAAGGCTTCACGCATCTTTTCCATTCCTTCATGAACACTACCTTTTTAACCAATTGTGCAAATCCTACAATTAAAAGGTTCACAAAACTGACCACATAAAACTTTCCCCATTTCAAATAGCAAAATTGTAAAAAAAATTGTGTTGAAAACCTACAAAAAAATGCAAAATAAAATCATGTTGATTTTTGTGCAAAAAAAAAACCATGAGTCCATAGCTTGTTGCATACTATTATGCTTTGATAGATTATTTCCAAACATTCATATCTTTCTTGAAATCACCTATTCTAGGCTTTTAGCCATAACAACAAGGCAATGAACTATTTGATAAAATGATTTTGTAGACATGTATGAAAAATGTGATAAGGAGATGAACTTTGGAAAAAATGCCTCAACGAAATGTGGTATCATGGTGATGGAATTCCAAAAAGAATTCCATGAAAAGTGAATTTTTATGGATTGTCATGGCATTCCATCACCATGAGACCACATTTCTTTGAGTCATTTTTTAAACAGTTCACTGCCTTTTCTATGCTATTGCCTACTATTATGCTTTCATAGATTTTTTCGAAGCATCCATAATTTGTTCAAAAGCACTTGTTTTAGGATTTTAGCCATAGCAACAAGGTAGTGAACTATTTGATAAAATGTTGTGGTAGATATGTATGGAAAGTCTGGTAGCATAGACAAGGAAATGAACTTTTTTGAAAAAATGTCTTAAATAAATGTGGTCTCATGCAATGCCATGACAAGCAAATGCAATTGGAAGCTAATCCTAGTTATTAGTTATGCAATGTGAATTAATTGCATAACTACTTAGGTTAACTTTGTAAAAACTATATTGTAATTGAAATTTTGTGATCTATCAACATCTAGTTATTAGTTATGCAATGTCAAGTAATGCTTTGAGTTTGAAAGATGTGGAATGCAATGTAATTAGCAATTTGAATATAAACTTATTTTTATTTTTTTTACAGTTCATTAGTTAAAATCTCTATTTTATTTTCTTTCTATAACTCTATTGCTATGCAAATTCCTTTCAATTAAAAGAAAAAAGTTTTTGCCTCTGATTGTACAGCTTTTTTCATTTTGTCATCATTAACATCTAGTTATTAGTTATGCAATGTGAAGTAATGCTTTGAGTTTGAAAGATGTGAAATGCAATATAATAAAAAATTTGACTATAAACTACAAAAATCTATTTTTTACAATTCATTAGTTAAAATCTCCATTTTATTTGCTCTCAATAACTCTATTGCTATGTAAATTCCTTTCAATTCAAAAAAATATTTTTTCTATTATTCTTCAATTTTTTGTTGCTATGTGTAGAATATTATAGATGGATCAACGTTGAAGGTTGAATACGAATCAATATCATACATTTGATGAGAGAATAGATGATGAGAGGGACATGGAAAAATATCTATGTGCATGTAATGACTATCTTGGTGGAAAGGTGAAAAAAAGAAGTTTGATTTATCAACATATGATAAGATATGGGCATAGTGGTATAAGCCTTTGGAATGTCAATTATTATGAAGATATAATAGAATGGTAAAGTGTGAGATATGAAGAGGCAACAAGCATAGATGAAGTGTCACCAAACATAGATGAAGAGGTAGCAATGTTAGACAAAGGGTTTGAAGTTGATAGAATGTTGAATGAGGGTCTAAAAAATGATTGGGAAAACTTTATGGAGGATTCTTTAAAGCTTGTGTATGCTAATTGCAAGTGAAGTCGAGTTTGACAACAATCCTTCAAATTATTAACTTGCAAGTGGCGTTTGGTTAGAAAAATGAGAGTTTAAATCAGTTATTGGAATTATTAAGTTTGTTATTACCACTTGACTCCATATTACCAACAAAATAGAGTGAATGTAGAAAGGAAATCACTAAAATATGCTTAGGGTATGAAAATATCCACACATTTGCAAATGGTTGTGTATTATTTCACAAGAATCTTGCAAGTGAGAGTGAATATCTAAAATGTCATGAAGTGAGGTATTGACAAGGGTTGAAATTAGTTGTGGTTCCTCAGAAGGTTCTTCACCACTTTCTGGTAATCCCATTATTACTCTGAATGTATAGGTGTAGAGACATTGTTGAACTTATGCAATGATATTCCCAAAATAAGAGCACTAATGGAAAGCAACGACATGTGCTTGATTCTAAGACATGGAGGTAATTTGATAATAGGTGGCATAATTTTTCTCAAGATCCTTGTAATATAAGGTTGGGTTTGGCTCTAGATGGGGTGAACCCATTCTCAGATCAAAGTATGAAATGGTCAACTTAGTCAGTGTTTTTAATGAATTCCATGGTTAGCAACTAAACAATTTGTCTTAATGGTATCATTGATTATACCAAGAAAGAAAAGTGCGACTTTAGATACATTTGATGCTTATCTAGAGCCATTATATGATGATCTAATGGAATTTTGGAAAGAAATTGAAGCAATTCAACTTTTAAGGGATGGTCATTCAATCAAATTCACTTTAAGATATTCCTTATTGTTTATGATTCATGATCTTCCTACATATGGCCCATTGTTTGGTCTTAGTGTTCATGGATACCATGGATTTCCTGCTTGAAACTTTAAGGATTTTGTGAGGCACTCAAGAAGTTTGTGTAAGTTTATTTGTTGAAAAATATGATGATGAAAATATCCAAAACCTAGTGCTCCTTATGTCTAGAAAAAGGAACAACGTGCACAATTCTTACAATTTATGTCTCAGACTCGCTTTCCCACTAGATATGTAAGTAGTAGTATTAGAAGCCAAATTGACATTAATGGTTTAAGAAGCCTCAAGACCTATTTTGGTAAATATATTAAGTTTATCAAAGGGGCCAAGATTGAAAGTAATAAGGTTGGGACTAATATTAAAGAGAATGAGTTTACATGTATTAGATCCTTTGAACTTTGATAGTTTGAGGGAGGAGGTTGTTGAAGTCCTTTCTCTATTGGAATGAGAATTCCAACCAATAATCTTTAACATTTCTATGCATCTTTTGATACATCTACAATATGAACTAAAGCATTTTGGCCTAATAAGAACAAGATGAATGTATCCTATAGAACGATATATGAAGGTTTTGAAAAAAATCTTCATACTAGGGAAAAACCAAAAGGTAACATGTCTAAGGGATATTCAATGCAAGAGGCCATGGGATTTTAAAAATGTCAATCAACATGTATGTGATGTTGATGAAGAAGAGATAGTTGCAGGTGATGTATTAGAAGGAAATGGATGTCGCTTCAATCTATCACATAAAGAAAGAAGTGTGGTACATGCCTATTCTTCAAAACACATCTTCGTTCAATACATGGCATATGTAAAATAAAATTTACACAACAATTTATTTACTAAATTTCATTTACACATTTATATTATTAATCTTACTATTTGTACGTTAATATTCTTTGTAGAAAAATTTAAGAAGACAATCAAGCTTGGATGCAACATCGACCTCAAAAGCGCAAACGTCATGCTGATTTGATTGGAGGTGATTTTTTTCAAAAAATTGAAGAATGGGTTGCTAATGTAGTCAGTGATGCAAAAGAAGAAGGTAAAGATATAACAACAGAGGAAAGTTAGCTTTCACAATATCCACATTTATGGGCTATGTGTTTCATAGGAATTTGGGTCTATGGTAGTCATTTGAGAGTGGAAGAAAAAGACAAAGGAAAGACAAATTGTGATTGTGTTGTTAGTGTTGAATTTCTTCATGAAAATGAGAGGAAATTTTATGTTGGATTCATCCAAGAAATTATTCTAGTGGACTATGGTGAAAATAGTCCTATATTATTAAAATGTAAGTGGATTCAACCATTTTTAATACAATTTGATGAGTATGGTTTTGTACGCACAAATAAAAGACAATTTGCATCAGAGATGAATGAGCCATATGTTTCCCCTCTTAAAATTAACCAATCATTTGTAATTGATGATGTAAGAAGTCTAGGATGGTCGTATGTCATTCAAACAAAGTCTCATTCAAAAAAAAATTTCATGAAAGTTGTTGATATAATGCATGATGGGCAATATGTTAATTTAAAAGAAACATTCGAAGAAGTGGATGATGACGACAATGAAGTGTTTGAAGAATAAATTTTGATTACAAATGAAGAGATTGGGAGAGAGAATGCATTGCATGTCATAGATGAGGATGAGGAATAAAATTAAGTAGATGTAGACATGATTGATTAGGATTATGATCTTGCTAGCAATGCAGATGATTATGGTGATGTTTTTTGACCTTAAAAGGTTAGCTTGTCACCTAAACTTTGGTTATATGTACGGTGTAATTTATTATTGAATTTAATAAATATTTGAGTATAGGAATACTTATTCATTATTGTTTTAATGATACATTTCTAAATGTAATCATCATTATTCTGCTGGTACATTGTATACAAAACTTGATATGTTCACTACTGATTTGAAGTACATTTGAAGTTAGGTTCAATCATTCTTCTTAGTTTTATTACTTTGGTTAAAAATTTTAAATTAATTTTTTTTAGTTAGAATATAATTTCTTCTATGTCCTACATGTTTTGTAGATGCAACCATATAATGAACATTTATAATTTAATAATACATATAGATATCTTAACATTATGTGAACTAAGCCTCCTCATTATAAACAAAGAAATGATTTCATAGGTCTGACTTACAGTGAAAACTAAAAATAAGAGACAACAAAATTACAAAATTGTTCAATCTTTTTAATAAAATGATATCCAAAATACTACATTCATAATAAAATCTAATATTGCACTAACAATGTAGGCAATAGAGGTATGCCTGAGATGGTAGGACAAAGAGGTCAATGTATAAATGCTTACTGCAATACTACAACAACCAAATATGAATAGCATGGGGTGGTGGTGAGAACATGTTAAAAACTAAAGTAAACCATAGCTCCACAAGGGCTAAACAGTGACACTGCAGTAAGGTGGTGAACAATCACTCAACCTCTAGAATTATCCCACTATCTTGCAGGAGTACAAACTTGTGTTCATAGGGTGGTGTTACTGCTAACCCTACCATATCACTACCCCACAATGTTCTTGATGTGACAGAGTGGTATTACAATGAACAGTCACTAAACAGTCACTTAATGACTAGAATTAACCTGTAGTCTCACAAGAGTCCAAAGGGGTGTGTGTGGGGTACTAATGCTACCGTACAATGGTCTTGAAATGAAAAAACAATACTACTATACATGTTTTCAAAGCATTTAATGATTACATCATTTGATTTCCCAAGATCAAAGGCATGTATTCAAACTTGAAATATGGATAGATTCTAAAATATTTTGCATGAATTGACATTAATAGTGAGGTGACTGAGCTCAACAAAAAATATTATTTGGGACTTGATCACATTTTGGAAATCATTCACATAGCTCAGAATACTAGAGGCAAGGTAATTCAAGTGGGAAGAAGTAGGAGTAAATTCTTCATCATGCCACTGAAAAAAAGTCAACTTGTGAGGAGAAAGGAAGAGTCCACAGTTTCTAAAAGAGAGAAGAGGTCCCTTAAACAATACATTTTAGATGTGTTACCTAATTTTGTAAAAAAAGGTGTTGTGCATGTTTTGCACACACACCTCATTGTAGGTGGGGACCCTCTCTTTTAGCTCCTGATGGGTTATCCTCCCTCTTGTGTAGGTTGTTTGTCCCTTGTCTTACTTTGTGCACCCCTATTTCAAAGCCTAAGTTGGTCATGATCCTTAAAATGATTAAAATACCTTTAGCCAAAATCACGTAGCTAAGTTTCACCAAGTCATTTGCTTCTATGAGCTTAGTCCCATGAGTTTCCCCTTGGTCCTTGCCCCCAATGTCCATCAACCTTGGCGGGCCCACGTTTGTAGGTTTCCCTTTGTCATTCACCATTTCTGCTTCACCATTCGCCTACGACCAAGCCTTGACTTCTCCCTAGATTTCGGACTCCACACCTATTGCCCCCCCTTTCATTGTCGATCAATGATGAAGAATTCACGACCATCATGAGTTGTTCATTTTGAAGATGTTATCAGTGATTCCAAACTTGAGGTTCAAGGTGGTAAAACCACTAGGTCAAGCGCTTGTGAGTTTTCCCCTGTAGAAGGTTGTCTATTACCTACCATCTCCTTCCACCTTCTGTCTACCCTTCATCTTCCTTTCCCCCATTGGCCATCCACCTTTCGCCTTTCACCTTCTGCCTTTCATCCCCTGCTGTTCACCGTCCACCTTTTGTCTGCCATCTGTCTGCCTTTTAGCCACCTTTCATCTGTTGTCCATCATCCACCTTCTGTCCACCATCCACCGACCATCCACCTTTTTCCTTTTTCATCCACCTTTTGTCATCTAGCCATCTTCCATCCTTCCACCACTTGCAGGTCTACCCTTGTGGAAGGTTGTCCATTGTTTGCCAATTATTTTCCATCTGTCCGCTATCCTTTTTCCACTTGTGAGTCTTCCCCTACAGAAGGATTTCTTCCATCCACCTTCTGTCCACCTTCTATCTACTGACTGTCCACCGTTCATTTGCCATCTACCTTTTGTCCATCAGTCGTCTGCCATCCTTCCCCACCTATGGGTCCACCCCTATAGAAGGTTGTCCTCCATCCTTAGTTCATCATATGTCCACCGTCCATCTACCTTCCATCCACCGTCCTTCCACTGCTTGTAGGTCTGCCCCTACAGAAGGTTGTCCACCATCCACCAGCTACCTTCCATTCACCTTCTATTCATCGTCCACCTTCCATCTTCCTTCTATTTGCTAGCTCTCCATCGTCCACCCACCATTTTTCCGTTGTCTATTGTCTATCGTCCTTGTGCCCTAGCGGAAGCTTGCACCCTGAAACTCGCATTTATGTTTATGGCCCAAATGAGCTCCAAACATGAATTTTATGATCTTTTGGTAATGTATTAATGGATCTAATGCTTGATTTGTAGGATGTGATTAATGTTCACCTAAATTTATATGTGAACACACTTACTACATTTTGTTTAACTAAGATTTATGGAACCTACTGCGGGTCTGTCGGGAAGGCCTATTAGGAGAGTTGTTTTCCTTTTCATTAAATGATTGTGATCCATTAAGGGCTATCTCATCAAATTTGGGGGTAGCTGATCCATCCCACAATGATGAAAATTGAGAAATGGGGCTTGTTTGATTGACTAAAGAGAATTTTGGGAATACATCAAATAGAGGGCAGCCTTCAAACAGTTTCAACTACATCAAAAGTCCAATTAGCTAGAAGACAAAAGTGCTACAACACCTAGGCACTAAAAGAAAAAATAGGAATGAGGAAAAAAATATATTTTAAATTTCTATATAATGGGGGTAGGTGAAGCCCTAACTTGTAATCAATCTAAACCACACAATGTAATTAACTCCTAGCCATTCATTTGGGCTTTTGAAAACTATAAATAGTGGCTTGCTCCTCATTTGTAAAGAGAGTTGAGTTGTTGTAAAGGCATGCTATAGATATTTTAATAGAATTTCATTCGCTTTTGGTGGACTCTTGAGTTTCTGTTGCATGGTACATGGTTCTTCTCCCATATTTAGCTGATTTGAATAGATTTACTTTGCTTTTTTTCATGTTTTAGTTTACCTTGGTAGAGTAGTTGATGTTGTTCAATCATTGTCCAACATTTTGCCATGTTGATGCCTTTCTTCTCCATATTTTTTGTTGTTTACTAATGGAAGATAGTTATGTAAAGTTAGTTTTCGCATAAACTAAAAGCCGCTTCAAACTTCTATCTTTTATTCATGCATGTTTATGGTAAATGAATGGTTGAATATTTGCAGTCCTTAGAAGCTTGCACAAGTTTCCTGATACTATGAGTTAATCTGGTTAAGTGAAATTATGTTTTAGGAAGGTTGTCCACAGTAGAATCCTCTATGATCACTGTTCACTGTTAGTTTTAGATCTAAGAACTTCTTCTTCTCCTTGCCCTTTTTTCCTTTTTTTTAAGAAGTGACCTATGCTTATGTTTATTGCACATTGTAAAGCCAAATATTAAGTTAAAATAGGAGTTTAAGATTTCTCTTTTAACCTAAAACAATTTGCACACCAATTTCCCATCAAAAGGAACTCCATTCTAAGATCCACCTTTCCTCCAACTTAACTCTATAAGTTTACCATGTGATTACCAAACTGAGAAACTCCATGCATGTCATGACCTGACACCCGAGACACCTTGGGGTGATTTTGAGCAACTTGTTGTTGGAGATTTCCTTTCAAGAGAGGTAGTGTGCCTATGCACTTCCTGTGTTGAGAAAGTTCTAAAACACCCATCAACAGAACTAGCACTAGAAGGAGGGTTGGCATGTTGAGGCTACAATGTTGAAAGTTGGAAGTTGAAAAGAGAACTTTCAAGAAGAAATATGAGATAAAGAGATCTCTTTTAATCTTGAAGCTTAAAATCAATTTTTTTTGAAGGAAAACAAAAGTTGAGTTGAAATGGAACAGTACGTGCAAATCAACATTACTTAGCTAAATGTAGATTTAAATAGGAGATTGAAGAGACCATTGCATCAATTTGCATTGGTAGATACATTTCTAAGATCCATTGCACTCACAGACACAATGAATTTGGGTGTCTAACACTCTTGCATAGAATTGAAAGAGTCTTGTAAGGAGAAATTCCTTTTTGGGAAATATACCATCCCTTGGCTCTCGAAGATCTGAAAGAGGAAATGACTAACATGGTAGCCAAGGAATTTGAAGAGCTTATCCAAGAATGTTTGGGAAGCAAAGATGGACCAATATTGGCGAAGGTGTGATGTCTACTTGGTGTAGATTTCATAATGCACCTCACTCTGAATTCACTTGCTCATCATGCATGAACACTATCACTCAAACTCGGGGTTGTTTGAACGAGTTGGAGCAGCCAGCTTTTGACGAGGATGAGTCATCCCATGAGGAAAAAGAGCTATCAACATTTGGAGGACAGCACATTGAAGATGGACCAAGAAATTTGACACAAGAAGGTGATGGGACAATAGATATAAAGGATCATAACCAACATGAAGAAGTTGATTTCAGTAGGACAACAAAAAGTTGTTGTGAAAATTTAGTCAGAAGGGAGTTGGAAAGCCTTTCCTCTGTCAAAAAAGAGCAGTCCTCCAATCTACAAGAGGAGCCATTGGCAGTTGAGGATGGGTCAGCAAAGTCTACAATAGTTAATGCTGGGGCAGCCAATGAAGATATTAAAAATTAGAGAGAGGAAGAGGTTGAAAGTCTTGGGACAATATAAAACGATGAAGAAGGCATAAGTGAATTCAGATTAGAAGATCTCTCCTTCATGAATGACAACTATCAAGCATCTGAAAATGAATATTTGGAGGAGTGGGATCAACTGCATGTTGCGGCTATCTATTACCAAACTTCCTTCCCAAGTGATGATGAGGACCCAATAGTGGAAAGATATAGCCAACTCATCTCGGGATTAGTAAAGGATTGGTCTGAACTAAGATATCAAGTGGATCTAGAGGTGTTGTTACTCCCGAGTTGGTGTAGGCTCCATGATTCATCGCACTTCATGTTCACATGTGAGTTATGCTAGGAGGCCATCAAACAAGTCAAAGAACAGGCGGGGAAACCTAAGACACCACCACCTATAGCTTCTTTTAGGATTGAATGAGAAATCCAAGAACCTGAATCAAGTTACAACTCAGCTAGAGGTGGTCCTCAAGAAGTTGTTGGGATAACAATAGAAGAAGGACAACAATACAATATTGAGCTTCTGAATGATGAAGTGGATCAAACTAGAACACTGTCCATAGGACATCAAGAACCTTTCTCTCTTGAAGAGAATTTGTATGTGAGGGATGATAGGATTTATGGAGGACTTGCAGAGGTGAACCACTCGCGTCATTCATTGATCTCCTTGACATACCAATATCAATGGCTAATTTCTTCCCACTTGGAATTGTGCCACAAAGATATAGTGATACTGAGGAAGAATACATTTCAGAAGATGGCGGTGATGAGGACATACTACTCGAACCTCTAGAAGATGCAACATCAAAGTTTCTAGATTGGGAAAGGAACTCCTTTTCCATCTACAATGAAAGTGAACAAGAGGAGACCAGTAAGCATCCCGGTACACTACATGAACTAAGGGAGGTAGACCAAGGAAGAAAGGTCTTAGAGGATGATCACAAAGATAGTACACCTTGAAAATCACAAGGACAAGCTGCAACTAGAAGTCTTTCCTCAACGATTACTGATCGTCCCACACATCCCGAGAACTGCAATAGGACACATTCATCCTTGTCATGTTCTCATGACATTGAAATTTATAAAATTAAAGTCAACATGTGGGGAAGGAGATGGGATAGCATGCTTCTTTTTGAAGACAACAATCAAGTGGACACTAAGATTGTAGAAGATCAATGAGATGAAGTGTACCTCCTCGAGGAACAATTGATAGGGGTTGGAGATCCCACACAGGGCTCAGAAGGGGTTCTTGTTGCCACGTTCTCCCAGCCTTATGCAAGCCTAAGACCAGGGATGCTGCACCATCCATTGCCTCCAACCGAAGCTACCAATGCAACAACAGACAATGCGATGCTCACTCTCGATTGTTAAACATTACCACTTTCATATGATGACATCCAGGTTCTATCTTTCCTTTCACTTGTGAATTCTTATAGCTATGTTTATCTTTTTTGATTATGGGAACGAGGGGAGACAAACTTGTTTATGGGTTGACCCTGAGTTTAATGAACCCTCTCAATTGTTGATATTTTGGGGCTATGTGATTAAATTTGAATGCTACAAAATTGACCTTCGTTTTTCTAAATGTAAGGATGATTTTTCATGGCTTAGAACTTTAACAATTACCCTTCTACTTGTTCGTGCATTATGAATCCCAATGGGCATAAGGGTTAGTTTTCTTTTCTTGAATGTGGTCCTTTGTAAATATCTTTGTACATAGTTGTTTTTGGGTAGTGTGGGTTTCGTGTATGTACCATAGAAAAAAGGACCCTTTGCTTGACATGGGATTAATTCATGATAATTAGACTTAATGAGGTCTTAATCTAGTGTTGTGAGGCATTTTATGAATCCAAACTAGGTCGTGGACCCTTGGAAATCAAATAACATGCTTTTAATGACATCTTGTAAAGGTGTTGTGAAGTCTTGTAAAGGAATTTCACGCTTTTCTAGAATTAATTAACATATTTATCCTTGATTCAACATTATAAAATATGTTTAATAACATTATTACATCAATCTACAAGTTTCTTAATGTAAAATTTATGATAAACTAGTGTTTTAGT
The DNA here is from genome assembly GCA_007258455.2 of Sequoia sempervirens. NCBI lineage: Eukaryota > Viridiplantae > Streptophyta > Pinopsida > Cupressales > Cupressaceae > Sequoia > Sequoia sempervirens. The sequence goes on along the minus strand of VDFB02270831.1, from coordinate 96,594 downwards.
GTGATTTACACATTCACATTGGTTCTTGTGCATTCCTAGGCTATGTGGACCTAATTTTAGTGTTGTAAAGTGTATTTAATCACACTTTTGCATTGATTTATTTGTCCCAATAGCTATTCAACATTTACATCATCACTAATAGTTCTTAATTAACCCATATTGTGCTTCCCAAGTCTTTAATTGATCAAACACCCAACAAGATGGCATTTTAGACCTTATTTCCTGATTCCTTGGCTTCTTAGGTGTCGGAATGGCCCCTGTGGGACCGATTCTCCATGCATGGTGAATCGGTCCCATCTAGGTGGGACCCATTCACCATGTGTGGTGAATGAGTCCTATCTATCCCCCATTTTAACCCTTGAGAGGGAAAAAGTGAAATTTAAAGTTTATTTTCACTACATGTTGGCCTATGATGAGGTATAATTGGGTACAAAGGCACAATTATCTAGAAATAAGTGTTTTTATGCTCATTTTTACATCCAACAACATCTAACAACTCATTATTACATCTCTCATCTTGAATTCATCATATATCTTCCATTCTAAGTCAAGCAACTTAGGGTTTCTCCATTAGAAGTCTTCAAGTTAACATTCTAAAGCATTCAAGGGTATATTTTACATGTATTGCTATAGAAATCCAAGATCAATCATCATTTCAAGGTACTTTATTCCATTTTTGCATGTTTCATTCCTTTATTTCATCACTTTGGTTTAATTACCTAGACGGGCTTTGACCAAGGCAAACCCCCATGCCTTAACAATCAAAATTTCTTCTCTTCTTCTTGTATGTTTGTAGATTTAGGTCCTTTGGAAGATTGAGAATAATTGAATATTGCATTTCAAATTCATTCAAGTCTTCTTCTCTTCATTGAAGTCAAATCATCAAGAAAAAGTAATTTTCAGACCCGATTTTGACAGAATCTTAAGCAGAAACTTGTAGAAGGTTGATTGCAGATCTGAAGCTACAAAATTATCCTATGAATTTTTAGATCCCTGAAAGAGGATTATTTTTCCAAGCATGGTAAATTAGTCCCATCTGTGGGCCTAACAAAGTGTTTTTTCTCATAAATCAGTTCTCAGTCATCAAAATCCTGTTTTTGGAAGAATTCATTAGAATAGGGACTGATTCGCCATAGGTAGTGAATGAGTCCTGTTTGGCTTGAGAAACATTATCAATTAACATTTCAAATATTCTAAATTCATCACATTTTTCTCAGGTGGACTCTATTTTTATCCATCTCTTTTTGTTCTGCATATTTCATTCATTTCGTTCATTTTAGCAATACATGATGTGTCTTCAAACAAGTCATAATTCTTAGATTTTACATTCATGTTTGATCAATTTCATAGTTTAGCAGCACTTAGATCATTCCATTTAGTCCTAATTGCATCTTATACAATATTATTTGAATGAACATTTAGCATTTTGGATCTAATCTCTCTCCTTTTAGGTGAAAAACCCTATAAGAGTTAGAGAGTCCATTGGGTCCAAAAATCTATGTTATATTGTATATAGTCTTGCTTTCCTACTTTTGCTTGGTTAGTTGGTTTTTTGTAGGTTAGGGTGCTTTAGAGTATTTTTGTTGTTGTTTTTCTGCTTTTTCTTCCCTGTTTTGGTTAGTATAGATGTTTGATTTCCATTTGTTTTTGTTTGCTTCTTCGCAAGGTCCCTCCGCTTTTAGTTGGATATGTTTATGTGCACAACCACCATTTTATTGCCTAGGGCTATTCTATGTATTTCTTTGATAAACTTTAATCAAGTTTTCAGAATGGATCAAGGTCTTCTATTAGTGTCAAGTGACCTAAATGTTTGGTTTTAAGGGGATAGGTCATTGGTTTGTTTGACTCAGATGTATTATGAAATCTCATATGTCTCACACCCATTAAGAATCCCAAGGTTGCTACGGGTCTTTTTATGAAGTTGAGTTAAGTGAAAAATATAAAATTTTGCCTTAGTGACACTGTGATTCTTAGTCCTGAGCGCAAGATTCATTGCTTGCGGGTTGAATATAAAGAAGAGAAAATAAAATAAAAAGAAACAAAAAGATAGAAAGAAAATTCAACTTTCAGGGGGATACAAGCAACTCTATCGGGGCTATGGATGCCTAGCTGGTAGTAGAGCCATGTTCAGGAGAATCACAACGACAACCTCGTTGAGGATATGGACGCTTCACTGGCAGTGAGGCAATGTCCTGGATGCTTTTGGAGTAATAATAAACTACCTAGCCTAATTGAATGGAGCTCAGGTTCCTATAGAAACTAAAGGACTAGGAATTAATGCATATGCGCACACTTGGATTTTTAACATACTCAAGGTTGGGTTGACTAGTGTTTCGATCCTTTGGTCAAGTGTTCATTTTGTTTGCTCTAGCATGAAGATTGAAACCAGAGATTCTGGGTTCATGATTCCAGTTTGTCATCCAAATGCTCTAGAGCATTTCCCTAGTGAGTCACCATTTATTGTGCATGTTTTGCACACACGCCCTATTGTAGGCAGTGATCCCCTCTTTTAGCTCATGACGGGTCATTCTCGCTCTCGTGTGGGTTGTTTTTCGCTTGTCTCACATTGCACACCCCTGTTTCGAAGCCTAAGTTGGTCATGAGCCTTAAAATGATTAAAATACCTTTGGAAAAAATCACCTAGTTGAGTTTCACCAAGTCTTTGCTTCTGTGGGCTTAGTTCTGCAGGTTTCCCCTTGGTTCACCATTCATGCTTCACCATTCGCTTGCAACCAAGCCTTGACTTCACCCCACATTGCGGACTCCACACCTATTGCCCCCCCTTTCGCTGTTGATCAACGATGAAGACTTCACAACCATCCTGAGTTGTGTATTTTGCAGATGTTATCAATGATCCCAGACTTGAGGTTCAAGGTAGTAAAACCACTAGGTCAAGCACTTCCAGGTTTTGCCTTGTGGAAAGCTATCCACCATCCACCATCTCTTTCCACCGTTTGTTCACCTTTCATCCACCCTCTATCCCTCAGTCCTCCACCTTCCTCCTTTTTCCTTCCATCCACCCACCGTCTACCTTTCATTCACCATCCGTCTGCCTTCCATCCACCGACCGTCCACTATCCGTCATCCGCCTTCCATCTACCATCCATCAACCATCTTCCTTCTACCTTTCGCCTTATGTCTTCCTCCCATCCAACATCTACCTTCCATTTACCCTCCTTCCATTGCTTGTGAGTCTGCCCCTGCAGAAGGATGTTTCCCATCCACTTTCTGTGTTTCATCTAGAGTCTTCCTTTCATTCATTGTCCTTTTGCGGCTTGTGGGTCTACCCCTATGGAAGGTTGTTCACCTTTTTCCTTTTGTCTACCTTCCATTTGTTGGCAATCTATCATCTGCCTTTTCTATGTCAGTCATCCATTGTCTGCCTTACATTCATCACATGTAAGTCTACCCATAAGGAAGATTGTTTTCCATCTATTGTCTACCTTTCATCACTCATCCACAATTCTTCTATTGCTTATGGTTCTACCCCTACGGAAGGTTGTATGTCATTCACCATTCACCATTCATCATTTGTTGACCATCCGGCTTCCATTCACCATCCTTCCGTAGCTTGCAGGTCCACCCCCTACGGAAGGTTGTCTGCCATCTGCCTTCCATCCTCTGACCATTCACCATTTGTCCATCATTTTCCTTCCGTCAACTTTCCATCCACCATCTTCCATTCTTCCCTGCTTCTAGGTCCACTCCTATGGAAGTTTTTCCATCGTTCGGTGTTCATGATTAGTCCTCCTTCTACCTTCTTCCTTTCGTCCGTCATCCGTTTGCCCCATCCATCATCCTGCTACTACTTGTGGGTCTGCCCCTGTGGAAGGAGTTCCACCATCTACCTTTCATCTATCGTCTGTCCACTATTTGTTGCTTGCCATCCTTCCACCCTCGAACCCATATTTATGTTTATGGCCCAAATGAGCTCCAAACATGAATTTTATGATCTTTTGGTAATGTATTAATGGATCTAATGCTTGATTTGTAGGATGTTATTAATATTCACCTCAATTTATATGTGAATGCACTTACTATGTTTCATGTATGCAAGATTTATGGAGCCTACTGCGGGCTCATTGGGGAGTCCCATTAGGAGAGTTGTCTTGCTTTTCATTAGATGATTGTGATCCATCAAGGGCTATCTCATAGATCGGGGGGCAACTAATCCATTGCACAATGATAGAAATCTGCAAATAGGGCCCATTTGATTGACTGAAGAGAATGTTGGGAATACATCAAATAGAGAGCAACCTTCAAATAGTTTCAACTACAGCAAAAGGGAAATCGACTAGAAGAAAAAAGTGCTACAACACCTGGGCACTAAAAGAAAAAATAGGAATGAGGAAAAAATTGTATTTTAAATTGTGATATAATGGGGGGTAGGTGAAGCCCCAACTTGTAATCAATGTAAGCCACATATTGTAATTCAATCCTAGCCATTCATTTTGGGCTTTGGAAGACTATAAATAGGGGCTTGCTCCTCATTTGTAAAGAGAGTTGAGTTGTTGTAAAGGAATGCTGCATAAATTTTAATAGAAGTTCATTCGCTTTTGGTGGAATCTTGAGTTTCTATTGCATGTTACGCGGTTCTTCTCCCATATTTAGTTGATTTGAATAGATTTACTTTTCTTTTCTTCATGTTTTAGTTTACCTTGGTAGAGTAGTTGATGTTGTTCAATCATTGTGCAACATTCTCTTGTGTTGATGCCTTTCTTGTCAATACTTTTTGTTGTTTACTGATGGTAGATCTAGTTGTGTAAAGTTAGTCTGGGCATAAACGTAAAGCTATTCCAAAATTCTATCTTTTATTCATGCATGTTTATGATGAATGAATGGTTGAATATTTGTAGTCCTTAGAAGCTTGCACAAGTTTCTTGATACTGTGAGTTAATCTAGTTAAGTTAAATTATGTTTTAGGAAGGTTGTCCACAGTAGAATCCTCTATGATCACTGTTCACTATTAGTTTCAAATCCAAGAACTTCTTCTTCTCCTTGCCCTTTTTTCCTTTTTTTTAAGAAGTGACCTATGCTTATGTTTATTGCACATTGTAAAGCCAAATCTTAAGTTAAAATAGGAGTTTAAGACAGTTCTTTTAACCTGCATCAATTTGCACACCAATTTCCCATCAAAAGGAACTCCATTCTAAGATTCACCTTTCCTCCAGCTTAACTTCGTAAGTCTACCTTGTGATTACTAGCAAAATCACATTGAACCAAACTGAGAAATTCCATGCACATCATGACCTGACACATGAGAGACCTTGGGGTTATTTTGAGTAACTTGTTGGTGGAGATTTCTTTTCAAGAGAGGTAGTGCACCTATGCACTGCATGTGGTGAGAAAGTGCTAAAACACCCATCAGCAGAAGGATTCAAAAAGGTGTTTAGAGATAAAGCCCATTGATGTAGAGACCCAATTATCCCTATCTCAGGATGGGATTTTTTTTGGTACTTCTATGAAAAATGGGATGACAAGATTCCAGTTTCAAATCCTTGGACCTTAGATTTGGCCAAATTTATAGTCCAAAATGTCTTTGTAAATGTTAGGTTTATTAAAGTATTGGAACAATATTATTTCTTGGCTACCATGACTATAAGAATTCCAAATGACTCACCATTAGTGGTGCTAGGTAAAGAAGCAATTATAGAGTGTTTTATGTTAAACAAGAAAGCTATCACTAAGATCAACTTGGAGAAAAGTGAGGAGGACTATAGGAGATTGAGATAAACCTACAGGAGTGATGAACTTCCTTTACACATGAAAAGGGGTGTAAACAATAGGAGGATACCTATCTCCCCCTCCAAAATTGAGCCATTTCCCATAGAAGGATTCCAAGTATATTTCAAAAAAACTTATTTTGCTTTCTGCTTTGTGCTTGGAATAGATGCTGAAGAGAGGATACCAACCTATCTCATGATGATGAAGATCAAGATACAAAATATTGAAGTAAACATTGAGTATGACTCTGCTGCTAAAATTGAGAAAGGGCTATATGAGGGATTTTGGCAAGTTAGAGAAAACTTAGCTCCTATCACTTTTAGGAAATACTCTTTTCTATGTCATTTAATATTGTACCAAAATATAAATAGATGGACTAAAAGAATGTATTTGAGAATGATTAATGATGAAGGGAATAGGTTGCTTGTACAAAAATGGTATTACATCTAGAATAGTAGATGTAAAGATAGTGATTATGTAATATTTCATGATGATTTTTTAATAAAGGTCATGGCTAGTCTTGGTCATATTTCACCAAGATTGCCTAATAAAATCATAAAAGTATTAAGATATTTAGCAATGAAGCCAAAGAAGTGACACACTCACAATTTAGGCGTCTAGTTTTTCTTAGCAGAGCAAACAACAATAAGGGTCTATGGGTGTCCTCAAGCCCCACATGTTTTAACTAAATTTATTTCTATTCAAATTCCATTTTTAGAATTTATGTGGTAAATTTTATGGATAGAGTAGGATGTTATGAAAATATAGAAAAATGGAGCATTCCTCCCTGAACTAATTGAATGTGAGGAGCTATCTATAGTCTTTGACACTCTTGAAGAATTTTAAAATGTGGTATTCATTGAATTCACAAGGATAAAGGGACTTTGATGTTTGAGGGAATATTAATTTTATAAATTAGACACTTCTCAATAAAGCTAGGATTATCCATGTAATGGATTATGAAGATGTAATAAGAAATTGCTTTACACTTGATGAAGTTTTTCAGGGGAAGAGGAAGTGGGAAATCATAGAGAGGCTTGAGGAGGAGAAGAAGAAAAGGGACACTAGATTCCAAGGATTCTATGTTGAAGAGAGGGATCCTATCAAAAGGATGAACTTATTAATTGAAAACTTTGAAATATTATATAATGAACCAGAAAAGAAACCTGAGGGTCAATCTTCAAAACCCTCCAAGCTTCCTATCAAACAGAGTTTTATTGTAATCACAAAGCCCCTACCAAACACTACCACATTACAATTAGAAGCATCCCTTGAGCAACCAAGTCCTAAAAGGTAGAAGACACATGGAGTGGCCCCCTTAGTGGCATATGAAATAAGTTAAAGAGTAGGGGATACTGAAGAGGTAGCTGATATACTTTTGAATTTTAAAGATAATGAAGTTTATCAACCACTACCTTAGCTTGCAACTGATGATCACAAACCAAAAGAAAGAGTGGATGTACATGGGCATAGTGATCAAGTAGTCAATGATGATGAAAGGGTGATTTTTTCCCTTAGATTTATTGAAGATGATGAATTTATTCAAACTCTTGAGTTTAAGAATTTTTGGTTTAAGATGAAAATGAAAGAATTTGAGGAGAGACTCCAAATTAATAAGATGGGCACTGAGGAATCAAAACATGACTAGATTGTTGTCCAGGCTTTTGAAGAACTCAGGATTAATGAAATTACTGTTAGCCCATAAGAATCAAGAAAATTGGTCTTAGAAAGCAATATAATAATTATTCTTGGGATGGAGTTAAAAAAGATATTCTTACTGGATCAAGTAAGAAGCCAAGAAGATCCCATGTTGGTTTCTAAATTCAATTCAGATGAGTGAATGAGTGGCATAGGTTAGAATCCAAGAATTGAAACCCCAACCTTTTGGAAAAAGAAAAAAAGAATAGAAAAACCAAGATTGCTTGATGTTGTAAAAGAAATGAGAGGGGATTCCATGGTAAATAAACTTCAAGACACACCCATAGTCAAGGGAGATACTATGACAATTCACTCAACAATTTTTACTAGGGATGTTGTTAAAGCTATGGAGCTTAGATTGGAAGAATATGAGAAAGCATAAGCTAATCTGAATGATGAAGTGAATAGGTTATTCATAGAAAATGTGAAATTGAATGAGCAATTGAAGGGAGCAGGTGATTCCCAAAGCACAAAATTAATAGTATACTAGCCCCTTTCCATCTATACTGATAGAGGTGCAATCACTATTGTTGTGCATGTTTTGCACACACGCCCCGCCGTAGGCAGGGACCCCCTTTTTTTTCACTCCCAATAGACTGCTTTGCTCCTGTCTTGTTTTGCGTGCCCCATTTCCAAGCCCAAATTGGTCATGTGCCTTCAAACGATCAAATCCCCTACCCAAACTCACCTTCTTGGGGTATTCAAATCTGCAGAGAAATAAAGTCCCCATCCCCTTTCTACTTTTTGTCTTGTTCTTGCTATTTTGGAAACATCCGTGGACCCCTGTCGCTCCCGTTTCCACAATTTTGACTTTTGGGGCAATCTTTTTTGGGTCTAGGATGTGTTTGAAGTATGTAAATGAACTGCCAAGGTTTCGTCAATGTTCCGTTAGGTTTCAATAGTTTCAGAACTTTCCCTCTGGAATTCCCTTCCTCCTTGGCTGTTTGGAAACATCCGCGGGCCCTCGTCGCTCCTATTTCCTCAATTTTCACTTTCGGGGAAATCTTTTTTGGATCTGGGATGTGTTTGAAGTACACAAATGAACTGCTAAGGTTTCGTCAATGTTCTGTTAAGTTTTGATGGTTTCGGTTCTTTCCCTCCGGAATTCCCTTCCTCCTTGGCTGTTTGGAAACATCTGCAGACCCCCGTCACTCCCGTTTCCTCATTTTTGACTTTGGGGTCACCCTTTTTTGGATCTAGGATGTGTTTGAAGTGCATAAATGAACTGCCAAGGTTTCATCGACATTCTGTTATGTTTCAATGGTTTCATAACTTTCCCTCTGGAATTCCCTTCCTCCTTGGCTGTTTGGAAACATCCGTGGACCCTCGTTGCTCCCGTTTCCACAATTTTGACTTTGGGGTCACCCTTTTTTGGATCTGGGATGTGTTTGATGTGCTTAAATGAACTAACAAGGTTTCGTCAAAATTTGGTTAAGTTTCGGTGGTTTCAGAGCTTCATCCCCCTTTTGCTGTTTTGGAACATCTGGTGGCCATCTCCTTCTCGGACTCCGGAGCCCGGCCCCTTTGTGGCCATTTCTAGGATTCCGCGTCTCTGTGGCCGTTTTGGAACATCCGACGGCCACCTCCTTCCCGGCCTCCAGAGCTCGGCCCCTCCATGGCCATTTTCGAGGTTCCACCCCTCCATGGCCATTTTGGAACATTCAGTAGCCACCTCCTTCCCACCCTCTGGAGCCCGGCCCCTCTATGGCTGTTTCTGGGATTCTGCCTCGTTGTGGCCATTTTGGAACATCCGGTAGCCACCTCCTTCACAGCCTCCGGAGCTCAGCCCCTCCATGGCCGTTTCTAGGACTCCGCCTCTCCATGGCCGTTTTGAACATCCGATGGCCACCTCCTTCCCGGCCTCCGGAAACCGGACCCTCTTTGGCCGTTTCTGGGAGTTCGTCCCTCCTTGGCTGTTTTGAACATCCAGGAGCCTCCCTTCTTCCTAGCTATTTTGAACATCCAAGAGCCTACCTCCTTCCCAGTTGTTTTGAACATCTGGGAGCCTGCCTCCTTCTCGGCTGTTTTGGAAACATCTGGGAACCTTCCTTCTTCCTGGTTGTTTTGAACATCTGGGAGCCCGCCTTCTTCCCGACTATTTTGGCTTCCATCCGCGGTCTGCCTTCTGGCTTTCTTTTGCCATCTTTTCGCCCTCTGGCGCTCGTACCCTTGAAGCACGAATTAATGATTATGGCCCAAATGAGCTCTAAATATGAATATCAAGATCTTTTGATGATGCATTGATAGATCTAGTAGGGAATTTGTAGGTTTGACTGACATTTTCCTTAACTCATGTATAAATGCACTTACGACACTTCGTGTTTGTTGGAGTCAAGAATCCTTTCGTAGGTCTATCGAAAAGGCCCATTGAGGGAGTTGTCCTACCTTTTCCAGATGATGATGATTTCTAAGGAGCTTTCTGCCCGAATTAGGGGCCACCAATCCATTGATGGAAGTCATCGACCGACTAGTTTGATCCAATCAAAAATGTTGCAAGTCCACCAAATGGAAGGCATCCTTCAAACAGTCTCTGCTACAGTAAAAAGGGAAATCAGCTACAAGACAAATCTGCTATAGCACCTGGGTACTACAAGACAAAATTGGGAAAAGACAAAAGATGTATTTTAAATTGTTGGATATTGGGGGTAGGTGAAACCCTAATGTAATCAAATCTCGACCATTCATTGCAAATTGATCCTAGCCATTCATTTTGGCTTTGGAAAACTATAAATAGGGGCTTGCCCCTCATTTGTAAGGGTTGGAGAATTGATGTAAAGACATTCTGTAGCAATAGAAAGCAACATTGCATGATTTATGGGTGTTCCTTCTGAGTTTTCTCTTTATGTATGCATGGTTCGCCTTCCATGTTAGTTTTAGTGTTAGTTTCTTGAATGGGAGTGGTGATGGTGTTTGCTATTTTAGTATTTGATGAACTTCCAGCTCATTCTTTTTGTGGTTCATTGATGATGAATCACTTTGCAAAGCTAGTCTGAGCCTCTTTCCTTTATTGCTGAAACTTAGTTCGATTGCATGTGCATGATGTGTGTATGTGATGTGAAAATCTGCACTCCTTAGAAGATTGCACTGGTTTTGTGTAGCTGTAGGTTTCTCTTGGTCAAGCAAAACTCAGTTTAGGAAGTCTGTCTACTTTAGCAGCCACCATTGTTACTATTCATTCGTAGCTTAGGATTAGAATAGATTTCTTAACCCTTCTCCTTCTACTATTTATTTTAATCCTTGGTTAGAGTAGGATCCAAAGCATCACCATGAAGCCAAATCAGATGAACTTGATGAGTTTCAGCTTGCTGTTTTGAGTGGACAGCCACTGTTCATTCACTTCCAACACTTTGAAACTGCATTTGCAAACCCAACTTCCCGTGCTTTGTAACTCATCTGTAAGACTACCTTGTGATTCCAACAAATCACATCAAATAGCTGAGATATTCCAAGCACTGTCAAGACCTGAGATTAGAGACCTTGGGATAGTGTTCTGCAATCTGATTGTGGAAGATTGTCTTTCAAGAGAGGTAGTGCACCTACGCACTACTTGTGCTGAGAAGTGCATAAAAAACACATCAACAACTATTGAACAAGCAAATGTGCTAAAACAAGAAATTGAGAAATTGAAAAAGACAAATGAAGAAACAAAGGAAAGAGAAAAGAGTAAAACCCTTAGGGTATTGGAATAGATCTTGGAGCATAGGGTTATTTACCAATTGTGGAAAAATTGAAAAATGTGTATGAATGTTATGTCTCCTTTTCGCAAGCAATTGATCATATAAAGGACCATGTACCTCTATTGGACCCCTTATTTAAGAAATGACAACCTGTACATCACACCTTAACAAATTTGTGCAAAATTTTACAAAGGATTCTTGAGGCCCCCAAAACTTTAAAGCCTACTAAGAAAATGGTCTAAATGGTCACAGATAAATTTCAATACATATTTACATAAGAGAAAAAGATCAAGGAAAAAATGGATTCATTTCACACACTAAATTAGTGGTTCATGCCTAAGATACTAAGGGATGATGATCAACTGAAATGCTCCAATGATGGGATAGATGAGTTTAGAAAAATTGTTCTCAACTACCTCACTAATTTATAGAAGGATGGTGAGATAAATCTTCGCCACCTCAATTTAACCTTGGATGAAATAATTGCAATTGATATTGGGTACTCAAAAGTCATCATGAATGGAAAAGTGTTATTAGACAATACTAGGAAGAGTCACTTGGATAGCACATAGAAAATTCAGAAGTACAAATGGCCTCATGATTACACAGTGCACCAATGGGAGTAGACATATCTAGTTCCCCCAAAAGAATAGGCCTTGTAGTTAAGTACCAAGCCTTGTAGATAGTACCATGGAGAGAGGACCTTGCCAAATCTAAATGATCACAGAAACCTTATGATGAGTAATGGACTATTGTATTTGATGAGTTCTCTAGACTTCAACATTTGATCATTTCTCATTTGTCATTGCTTTTATGTAATCCTATGTAAACAATGATAATTAAGAATTTTTGATTTATGTTAAAAGTGGGTAACCGAAAAGACACTTTTTGACATTATTAGTTAGGATTTTTTTTTAAAATGTATTGTGCAATATTTTTGAAGATCAATAAAATGCAATTATAATTGGTGGGTGAATTCTATTTTCATTTGTTTGTTAAAGTGAATTAACAAATGCTATCTTTATGTATCAAGATTGATTTTTCCTTGTTATTTAAATCAATATATCAAGGGTATATCTAGTTTATCAAAACATGTATTTGTTGTCAAACAATTCATTTTGTACTATGTTTTGGTGTCAAATCTTTGGTAATTATGGTTAGTTTCATTGCATTCAAATTTTGAATTCTAGGAAATTCGATATAATAAATAGATTGATGGTTGTTTGGATAGTGAAATTAGCTCTATTAGAAATTAATTGAAATATCTTGTCTTGAAATATCTAGACAAATTATTTTAATGAAAGAGGATTTTGTGGTTATTTTTCTATCAATGGTTAACAATGATTTTATAGTGTAGATAGCTTGCTCTTTTCATTCAAGATACAAGTCATGATCAAATTAAAGCACATACCAAGAAGATGGTACTCGAATTCAAACACTCAACCACACTTAGTTTAGTCTACTTATATGGGGATATTAAGGAAGTTGCTAAACAATTAATATATATCATTTGTTGGTTGTGAAGGAGGATCCCGTGAGATCCAATATGGAAGTAGATCAATATCCGGTTTCTTAAGTAAAGATGATGTCACAGTTGGGAAACTTGTTGTGAAATGTAAGGTTAGTAATATATGGATGTTAAGGCTTCCTAGTTGGATATCAAATATCTTTTCTCATCAATAAATATATTTGAAAATTTTGATAGAATTGGATACCTCTCCATATTTGACATTCCAATTTCATTCATTTCACCATCTTCCATCTCTTGGAAGTTCTGTGATCCAAATTTATCAAGATTCTCTTGTGAATTTGATTCACTATACTCTTCTAGCTTTTCCATATTTACAACAAAGAGTTTGCCTGCTTTATTCTTAGCCCTTAAAAATTACATTGTAGAGATCTAACAAATCTTGACCTCCCTAGGTATCCCTTGAAACTTCACTTGGTTACCAAGATCATCTAAACATTCTACTATTTTGGCACAAAAATCTACCTTGCCCTTATTCTTCCATAACCAATTCATACCTAAAATAACATCATAGGATCCTAAAGGTGCGGTATATTGGTTCACTTTTGTCAAAAATCAAGTTAGTTCAATCCTATCTTTGAACAAACATTTTTCCACCATTGCAGGTATGTGTAAGATCATGATGGGCCAAAAAGCGGCAATATGATGGGTATGTGGCTGATGACTAATTTTTTACCCAAAATTGATGAAACAAAAAGGGTTTTTAAAGGAGATTCTCAGCTTTCCACCGATATAAATTTTGCTTTACTTTGAATTTAATAAGTAATTATTATTCATTTTCTATTCAAATTACAGGTAAAGTCTTGATTGATAGGTTGATTGAAAAACATCAATAGCTTTCAAATGGTATCACATTTATTGAATCCAAAACATGTGACACATTCTATGCTTCACATACTATAGGATTAAAAAAATAAAAAATTAATTTCATGAAGTTTTGACCAAGTTAAGGTGGTCAAACATACGAGTTCTTATATTTTTATAAAAATTGTAATAAAAAATTCATAATTAATTATTTACTTGGAAAAAAATTACAAAAAAATATGCATCACATCAGGGAATGAGTTCTCTACTTATATCTAAAATCTTATTAAAAAATATTATCATTTTATTGTGGTTAGGGTGGTCAGACAGACACCTACTTCTTATATTTTCCCTGAAATTTAAGTACCACTGCATTGAAATTTCAAATTTTCACCAAATAGATTTTTTTTTTGTAAACAAACCTAGTAGAATAGAAACTACATTCAATTTTCCACAGATTCTATTCTTACATATTTTTGAAATAATATAGATAACTTATTCAAATTTTTATGTCAAGTTTCCTAACTTTGATTTTTTTTTATTTTTTTTTTGCCACTTAAGGGTCTATTTTTTCCATGATGATCCTACACATACCCTTGCTCTTTTTTGGTTTGCATATTCTACATCCCAAGACTTTTTCATGTAACCATATTTTCTAGATATTTTCTTAGGTACTCTAGGTGAAATAAATTTTTTAGTTGCTCTAGTATCTATAAGTATAGAAATGGGTAAGCGAAACAAAGAACCTAGAGTCTCTATTGGAGTCACTTGATACTTTTCCTAGCGATCATTTGATGGGTAGGAAGTGGATTACCACAAGATCAAGAACTTGAAGCCTTATTAGGACATTGACTGGTGTAGTGGTCTCCTCCACAAATGAAACATCAAGTAGCCAGTCCTTTCCTCTTCGTAGGTTCTCCAGATTTACAAGAATTTTCACGAACATTGTTGGTATTCCCACCACTCAAACCATTCCTCCTATGTTCCCTTCTTGACTCTTTCCCACTATTATAGGATCCTTTTCCCCCTTGCTTTGGAACATTTTTCACAACTTCAACCTTCCTTGGAGTTGGTTGTCTTGAACTCCCACAATCTTCTTATGGTTTCTATTTTCCTAGTGGATGGAGATAGCTTTGATCTTTTTCTCTTGTTTAACCACCTTCTCATACATAAGATCCATTGTAGCTAGACTATGAACATCTACCTCTCCTGTGATTTTATTATTAAGTACCATTATAAAATTTATTAGGATGAAAGCATTCATCCTTCTGGTACATAGGAACATAACATAGTAGATGGATAAACTTCTCCCAATATACATTAACCGTCATCTCACTTTGTCTTAGATTCATAAAATCTATGATTTTCTAGTCAAAATGGAGTTGGGGTAACGATCTTTTACAAAAAAATTCAACAAATTTTCCCCATGTTAGTTTCCATGAGTTAATATTGAGTTCAATTTTTTTATTTATCCATGAGTTAGAGGCTTCTCTTGCTAACTGCTATGCTCCCCAGGCTACTTTGGTTACCTCAATATAATTTTGAATTTTGAATTTTTTATCCATTTGGACCAACCAAGCCTCAACTTCATCTCCAATGTGTCTCTTTTCAAACTTAGGTGGGGCGATATTCTTCATATCTCTAGAGATTTCAAAAGCCATATGCTTCCTATTAGTCTTCTCAAATAGGGAAGTTGATTTCTCTCATGATCATTGGTTTGATCACGTTCGTGAGAAGAGTTTTCTCCCTCATTCCCAATGTTTGGAATTTCCTTCTCAACTATATTCTTTACCCCTATTCCTTGTTCTAATTTTCCCAATATTTTTAATATTTGATCTAGTCTAGCTTCAACACCTACTCGTCCTTGCCCAAATTTTTGGACTTCACCAAGATTGGTTCATGTCCTCACCATCTTTACAAGAATGGGTTATATCTGAAGGTTCATCCATATTATATTTAATCATGTTATCTTTATCTTATGGAAAACATTTATATGAGAATTTAATCATACATAATGAATTCCACATAAGACTTAAGCACATGCTTTTTGATAAACACATGATTTTATTAATTCAGAATGATTTCAATATCCTTTCAATTACATGGCATGCTTATTAGGATAGACAAGTTGAGATTATCCCACATATTCACTCTAAGATATGTAACTCACTGGGATATACCCTACAGATTATAATTGTTGTTCATCTATGTCTTTTTTGTTCATCTCTTATTTGTTCATATCTATTCCAGAATGGATAATAACCTTCAAATTTGTCATCTGATACATAGTTGAAAGGTACATAACCCTCCAATTATTTACTCAAAGAAATTACAATTACTTCTTCCATTGGAAGAAATCTATGGTCCCTAAAGATAAATTCTAGAATGATGCTCCCTTCCAAGGGCATATCCCTAGAACTTGTGATAAATACTTAGACTTCTCTAGTGAGATGGAAGGTAAATAGTTGTATTGAGCCTCCATCTTCATATTTCTCTTTACATCGCTAATTCGATAAATTGTGTGACTAAAGGTTTCAGTGTTGCCTAACTAGATGGAATTGTCATAGTTGGTACCCTCAATTCTTCGAATGATGGCCTCTCTTTCCATCTTGTCCTTTAGGTAGCACACGCTTCTAACTACTATCTTTCTTGTATTTAACATGAGACAAACCATCCTGGCGCAAGAAATTCCAAACATTAGATAATGTTGGACAAAAATTATGATGAGCTCATAGGTTCCAAAGCTAAATCTTGTAGTTTTGATACATGTAACATGTCAACCATTCACTGAAGTAATTTTTCCTATGTTTTCAATTTTCAAGTAATTAAATTATGTAACTTAACCATTGCTATAAAATTTTCCTTTATTTTATAGAGAACAAATGAACATACATGTCATAATAATATTCAACAATGATTCCATTGTAATATAATAATTTCATGATTACAATATTTCAAAGAATGTACATACAAAGTACATACATAGCTCAATCAATCTTCAAAGCAATAGATATAGATAGTCCAAGAATATCCTTTCAAATCTTGGTCTTCTTGTCACCTGCTGAGGAGGAGAAGCATCACTCAAATGATTTCTCGCCAACCATGGACTCATATGTGGTTCCCCGCACATTTATCATTCAATATATGGTGCTACCATTCAATGAAGATATTGGTAGATTAACCACATAAAGACAACCAATATGAGCTTAGTGTTATGTTCTACATGTCTAGAACTTGTAAACCCACAATCTAGGACTAGCGTTCATATAAATGGATCATAATGAATTGACAATGGAGCCAAAGGAAATCACACTACTTTTTCCAAAGTGTTCTCACCTAGTACTTCGAGTGATAGTCATCCTACTCACATACACTTCTCAAGCTCAATTTGACTTAATGCCACTATATTCTATGCATAGGTTTTTTCCTTCAATGGGTAGTCTTTAAATCTAGAGACAACCTATTCCCTTTTCTAACTACTTAATGGTATATCTACTCATAAAGAAAAATTATAAGATACCCTCCATTCAAAGGATAATCAAACCCTAAGTGTAACTTTATAAGCTATCTAGTATATTGAAATAACTTCTCCATGAATAACCCATAAGATATCCTTGCTTAATCATATCTGGTGTACTTATACCTCTGGAAAACAATTCCTCCTATTATGAAGTAAATACAAGCACTTTCATAGACAAACATAAAACAACTTCTTAGTCCTTTCCAAAGCAAATGCTATGTTTTCCTAATGCAAGTATTGACATATAACCCAAACAAAGCATACAAAACTCAATCTTTCATAAATAAAGATATATAAGAAAATACTAGATCCTCATGCCTGTATATGCATAATCCAATTGGATAACTTGATGCACTACCCTCCAAAAACAACTTGCTAGCTTCAATAAATGCTTCTAAAGAAATACTTCACTATGACTTCTCTTAAAAAAAATTCACTCACAAAGTATTTCACAACTCTCACACTATGACTCTCAACTCTCAGAATAAACAACAACAATATAAATTTGCAAAAGAATGCATTTCAAATAAGAGATATTGCCACTCTATTTACATAGGAAAATGGGAAATTGTAGACTATAGTAGAGGCATGTAAGTCGACACATTTTACCATGAAAATTGACTCATTCCACTCAACTAAAAGGTGGCAACAATAAAAGAGTATACTCAACATATAATGCCACAAATCTACCTCTATGATTGACAACAACAAAAGACTAGTTCAATCTGCACATGATCAAATGATGACAATCTACTTGCTATAAAATATAATTCTACAAGAAATAGAGCTTCCTCATTTTGGTGCCATGTTGCAGCCTCAACTGCTAACTTTTGGCATAGTTAATTACTTTGAAATAGTCTTCTACTTTTAGGAAACACTTACACAATGCCAAATTGGTCATCGTTTCATTGATCAATAGAGATAAGATGAGTTACTCCTACATTTTAGTGTATATTTGGTTGGTTTGAACAATTCTCAACATGTTGTACACTTTACCTATTTTGATGCGTTTATATTTTATTTTGGAGCTATTATATATTCCATTGCTTTGTATTAAAGCATCCAATATTTTTTGTTAATAATATGAAGATGCATTTCAATAGTATCAACTAAGGTTTAGCTTCCATATCGAACTTTATTGTGGAAGAATACTTTGCATTTGGTTTGGCCTTTATTCAATGTCAACATATGTGTTATTCAGACTTTAAATGCTTTGCACATATAATATACAAATTGGCCTATGTTTCTTATATATAAATCAACCTCTAAGCATTACACACACAGATATATATATATATATATATTTATATATATGTACACATACATATATATATACATATATATTTATATGTATATGTATATATATAGATATACCATTTCAATCAAGTATGCATACATTTGATATATAAATGAATACAAATAAGTTAACATACACATAATAACAATACTCATATCAATTGCATATATATATATATGGGTATGTGCAGGATCATGATGGGCCAAAAGGTATGCGTATTGAGTGGATGTGGCATTTTGACTTTACCCAAAGATGTGATGAAACAAAATGGTTTTAAAGGAAGATTTCTAATCTAACACTTGTACTCTTAAGAATTAATGCTTTACTTTGGATTTGTCGTGATACGTATTCATTTTCTGTTTGAAACTTCTGACTAAAGTCCCGATTGATGGAATTGATTAAACGTCGCATAGCACTTTCCATGAACATCACTTTTTTGAATCAAACATGAGGTGCATTCCTATGTTTCACACATACTATAGGATTAAAAAAGAAAAATTGAATTTCATGAAGTTTGACTAGGATTTGGGGTTGTGAGACCGCCTAAGTTTTTTATATTTTTAAAAGTTGTAAACAAAAATTCACACATAATTATTGTACTTGGAAAAAATAAAATGCATTAGGCATGAGTCCTCTACTTATATCAAAATCTTATAAAAAATATTATTAGCTTATCATTTTATTAGGTTCCGGAATTCGGATAGACACCATCGCCTAGCATAGCTGAGAATTTAAGTACTATTGCATTGAAATTTAAAATTTTCACCAAATGGATTTTTTTCTTTTTAAACAAAACCTAAGTAGGTTTTGAAACACATTCAATTGCTCTGATTCTATTCTTGTATTTTAAAATAATATAGATAACCGTTAAAATTTTGTAATCCAAGTTTCAACTCTGGGTACTTTTGATTTTTACCTTGCTACTTAAGGTATGTTTTTTTTCCATGATGATCCACCGCATACCCATATGTATATATATATGTGTATGACCTGTTCACGTCGGCTTTGCAATTACTATCGTGTTGATAGGGAATAGATATGTGGTGTGTTAATACATATACACATTCATGTCTTATTTTCCATTCGATAGCTCCATGCTCACAAGAAACCCATTCATAAGCGTGCATAGGTATGTCTACTTATGTACTCTCATGTATATGTTCCTTCATGTGTATGGCCTATTGTTGACATGCATATGTATACATATACATACATTCCACATTTGTTCGCCAAATCAATACAAGCATAGCAGTATAAGGAAGAATTCATAACCTCTAAACATAACATCATCCAAGAATGCACTCAATAGTAATGAATACCCTTACTAATGCAAGCACATCAAACTAAGGATGACATACCAAATCATGACATATTAACTTCACTCAACCATTCTAATGTGAGTTTGTATGTAAGATCAAATGGGTTACATTATTGGTTAACCAACCAAGTCCTTCTCCTGAGTGATATTTCCGCAACTCCTGGAGGAATAAACATATACCTGCATCTAACTAACACATTCCCTCGGTAGTTAGCTATTCAACAAAATATGCTTTTACAATATTTCTCAACAGTTAGAATATTCAATTCAATAACCATCTATTTCTCATTACATAAAATTAAATGAAATAGCATTCATTCATAATTTATTTATAACAAAGTGCAAGCACAATTTATTCTCATTCAAAATTCAAATCACATTCACACTTACCCTACATAGGAGTAAGTGCACCAAGATGGTTCCCAAAAAGGGGCTTAAATGGCCACTTTTTTCTGAAATAAGGAAATACTGACCTTGCACGTGAAATTGAGGATAGTTACACTCAATTTTGAGATGGAACAAAAACAAGGATTGAAGTGCTCTAAGTCAACTTTCTAAACTTATAATTTATTTTGAAAATGGTTAAGATTAAGGGGTTCAAAAGAGGGATATACACAAATTGGTGTTGTTTTTGTTAGAAAAACATAACATAGTAACTCTTGTACGACCCTGGCATTGTGAACTTTTTTGTAGTATTTTTAAAATCGCTATAGTTAGAAGTTAGCTAACAATATGTAGTTGATGCTTGATTTTTCTAATAATTTTTTAATGAATATTTGATTTTTTACTAATTTTCTAAGTGGACACTTCCTGAAAAGAAATTTTTTGGCTGTGCTCCCCCTAAAAATTTTGGAAAGTAATTGATTTTTTTTTTTATAAATTTGTAGAATGGAGTCTAGTTTCTATAAATTTAATTTATTTTAAATATTAATGAACAGTTAATTTATAATGAAAAAAACACCAAACAATACTTTTTGAAAAAAAAGAGACATACAAACAAAAGAAATTATGGATGAAAGGCTTAATATTGTAAGAAAGTGAAAAAAATTACCTTGTTGGATAGATAAGAGAGAACTTAACATTACCCATGTGTTCAATTTTTTCGATATTGAAGCACATGCAATCTTGACGGTGAGCACGAACCCGATTATGTGAAAATTTGTAGAATTTGCAAAAATATCTCTTGTCATTGGGAATGCCCTCTAAAGCTTTGGGTTGGTATTCCAGGATAACTACCAATCCTAAGGCATGGGGATTCCCAAAGAAAGATAATGTGAGCGTGTTATAACACGCTCACATGATATGTTAGTTTTGACATGGTTTTTTGCTTTTGTGGGAAACATGTCAACAAAGACATAATGTGGGAATATTATAACGCGCTTGTGTTATGTCTTCCTTTATGTTAAATGCCACTCTATTGAATGTGTGTTGATATATTTGTATGTTTGTATGTACATGTATTCTTGTATGTCATGTATATGCCATGTATTTATCACCCTATTATCAATGCATGCAGTAAATATATGAATATATATGTATGTAAGATTGTCCATGTATGTGCTATGGATGTAGGATTGTATGTACATATATGTGTATTATGCTTGTATATTTGTAATTATGTATGTATTTATGTATATATTTAGAGGGAGGGATAATTTTAAGAGAGAGAGAGAGAGAGTTTAGAGAGAGGGAGTGCGAGAGAAGGGGTTGGAGTGGGAGGGGCTTAGCTAGGTAGGGTGGGAGG
>VDFB02270831.1:0-69965 GCA_007258455.2 Sequoia sempervirens | reverse complement strand
TTATTAATGCTTCAAACATGCATAAATATATTTTTATAACATTAATGAATCATTCTCCAAACTTACTTCATGATAATTCATCAAACATGTATCCTAAACCACCATTCTTGATTGAAAATTAGGACTGTTACATCATTGTCATGGCAAGATAGTCATTAAATGGACTTCAGAAAATTGAAAAATCACCAAGCCAAATCTTGAAATAGATTCAAAATACCCCTAAACATCTTTTAAAAACAATATCTTGAAGAAGGAATCAAAATCCATAAACAAATTCTTTAATTCTTACTATACACTATGCTTTTTCCCAAATTTTCACCAAAATATGGTGTAGGACATCATGATTTTAAAAGCTAACTATCACCACTTGGTATAAAAATTTGAGAAATGAAAGAGTACACAAAAACATACCTTCTTATTAAATTTCAAGTGATTCCATTGGTTAGAATAAGAGAAATACAATTTTCTTTCAATTCTATTTACCCTAGCAAGGATTTTGAACCGTCTTTAGCAAACAAGCCATAACTTACTCAAATTTGCATGAAATTGAGTGAGACAAAAAAAAATGCTATAGAGTCATAGATTATTCATTCCAAATGACTGCTCCATGAAAATGGGCATGTGTAGGATCATCATGGAAAAATAATAGGTCCTCTAAGTGGTAATAAACTAAAAAATCAGAGTTAGGCAACTTGGACATAAAAATGAATAAGTTATCTATATTATTTCAAAAAATATGTAAGAATAGAATCTATAAAAAATTGAATGTAGTTTCTAAACTACTAGGTTTATTTTAAAAAAACCATATGAGTGAAGTTTGAAATTTCAAATGTAGTAGTACATAAATTTCAAGGAAAATACAGGTGTCTTTCTCCTAATTCACCCTAACCACAATAAAATGATAATATTTTAATAAATTCTAGATATAAGTAGAGGACTCAAAAGTCCCCATGTGATGCATATATTTTGCAATTTTTTTCCAAGTAAATAATTAATTATGGTACTTTATTACAATATTTAAAAAATATAAAAAATTGCATGTCTAGTCACCTTAACTTCTGGTCAAAATTTCATGAAAATTCACTTTTTTAATCTTATAGTATGTGAAGACAAATGCAATTTTATTTTAGATTCAAAAAATGTGATACCGTTTGAAATCTATAGATTTTTTTCAATTAGCCTATTAGTTAGGACTTTAGTTGTAATTCAAATAGAAAATGAATAATAATTGTTTATTAAATTCAAAGTAAAGAATAATTTATATTAGTGGAAAGTTGGGAATCTCCTTTAAAAACCCTTTTTGTTTTATCAATTTTGGGTAAAAAAAGTCATCTACCACATACCCTACACATACCCATCATATCGCCACTTTTTGGCCCATCATGACTTTGCACATACCCAAATATGGATGTATGGGGCCGTACAATGCTTCACAATGTTGTTTTACTAGCAAAAACACAAAAAAATGAATATAAAATAGGGTCTCTTTATTGTTTTCTCCATTATTTACATCCCCTTTACCTCTTGCTCAAGGTTCTCCATAAATTTAAATGTTTTTCTGACCATATCAAATGATCCAAACCAACCTTTCACCTACTTGACTCCTAAACTTCCAAATTTTTCCATTTGTGAATTTTTTCATTTTTACCTTGACAAAAATTTTGAAAGATTTTTTTTCCCCACTTTTGAATCGCTCAATTCCTAAGAACCACCAAATTAAGTAATTACATGATAGAAAGGTCCACCAAGACCTTGTTCGAAGAACACAACACCAAATTACTATGTACTATATTTGTAATGTTGACTAGTTTCAAGAGATTTGTTGTGCATATCAACAAAGGGCATGTTTATGCAGTTATTGCAGATGAATAAAATGAAGAGGGAATGGACTATTACTTGCGTCATTGTGTTGAGGCCAAAAATAAATTGGAGGCCCTAGTTATAGATGGAGAAAACATCAAATACTCTATAGGCTCAGTTGTTGTTACTAGAACATCGCTTAGAAGGTACCCACATAAGAGTGTTAAACATTGGTTGTTTCAAGACTTTGACACACAGCGTAAGATTCTTCATTACAAAAACCTTTTCCAGGCATCCAATATTCCTTTGACCAAATATGGGGATAGACCTTTGAACAAGACCTTGTGGAAGGTCTGTGAGTCTAACCATGGGGCAATACTTGACACAATAAAGAGTAGAGTAGACCCAGATGGTTCATTGGATTATTTTGTAAGTATATGCACATTGGTTCTTATTAATTTTATACTTGTATGCACATTAATTTGTTTGATGCCAATTCTATCATCTTCTTTTACTTTTCCTATTTGTAAGTAACCTGCTAAACATTGATTGGTGTCCCCTTGTAGAAAGTGCAGATTTATGAACCATCCAAGAGAATCTCAGCTAGAAAAGCAATGCAACATCCTTATTTTAATGATCTTCACAAATCTCAATTATGATTTTAAGCCATTAAAAAGGTGTGTGTGAAGCTTGGTGAGCTACTTTCAAGTTATTCATTTGAAGTTAACCTTATCATGAGCACCTATGATGTAGACATTATAAGAGCATCTCAAATTTTAAGATATTCTATTCATGAGAGGTGTTGTGTGTAGTAGGTATCTTGGAACTCCTAGTGAGCATGTATGACTAGGAGTGACTAAGTTGAGAGACTTCCAAGCCTATCTGTAATTTCCTTCCATCTATTTCCATTTCATTTCCATTTTGGATGCTCTTTCTTTTTCTTCTTTTACTTTACATATTTATAAGTAAACTACTAAAAATTGATTGGTCTCTCCTTGCAGAAAATGTTGATTTATGAGCCATCGGAGAGAATCTCAGCCAAAAAATCAATGCAACATCCTTATTTTGATGATCTTGACAAATATCAATTCTGATTTGAAGCCATTATAAAAGAGTGTGTGAAGCTTTGTGAGGGAATCTCAAGTTACTCATTTGAAGTTAACCTCATAATCAGAACCTATGATGTAGACATTATAAGAGAATCTCAAATGTATGAGTGAAATTGTAAAATAATTGTGAGAATAGAGTACCTAAGGAATTGTAATGAGATTTATTGAAATAATGAAATTTGGTGCAGGGGCACCAAGGTTATTGAGCAAATTTGGTTCATGGAAGTCTTAAGTTAGTTTTGTGTTTTGAGTTTTGTCAATTGAATAAGGTCATAATAGACCAATTTATATTGTAATAAGTCTTGTTAGTTGGTTTTGGGGTCATTTTAGAGTTCATATTGCATATTTTTCAAAATGATGTGAAATTACAAAAATTGAAAAGTTGTCAATGTGAAAAAAGTGCAAAAAATGTAAACTTGAAGTGATTCTGATAGCAATATAGGGAGGCAATCCAGTCACTTCCACAATAGAAAAGGATTCCAACCTCCTTCCTTCCCTCAAAACTCAATCTTGGCTTATTTTAAACTTTTCACTTAGTCACTCTTATAGGTCTACAAACTTGTTTTTCCCACCTTAACTCTTATAATTCCTTAACAACCTCTACAACAAACCACCATTTTAGGCACCCATTTAATCCTTCTTCAATATACATCAAACCCTCATAAGACTCTTTTGGATCAGCTTTTAGAAAACAAGAAAACCCCTTTTATTCTTCCTATCACACACAAACCACCATTTGGCAACATTAACCATTCTGCCAAACCACCAATTCTTCCACTTTTAGAGTGTGATAAGCCTTCTAACATAACAAACCCCCAAATCCTCTTCTTTCACAAGTTAGGAAATAATTTATTGAAAACACAGACACTAAATCTTCCCATAGCCAACCAAAGTCTGAAACACCTTCAAAAAGGTCTACACAAGCTTAAAAGTTCAAGAGATATTGTTGCCACTAAAGATTTCTTCAAACCCTAGCACTAAACCACCATTTTCCACTAAAAAATGCACCATTTGACATCTAGGGCATCACCTAAAAACCATATATTTTCCTCCCTTGCACACAATACTTGGACACATGTTTTATAACCCTAACTAGGCCTTTCCATCAAGTTACAAAAGCATAATGTGGGTGGAAGGCTTAATATGACATTTTAATGCACTCAAAACCCTTAAAACATGGTATACAGACCGACCCTCAGTAATTGGATTCTAAAATGCACAAAATCACTTGAAATCCAACCAAACCAAAACTAAAATAGAGTTAAGTATGTTTCCCACCTAATTCCATAAAAAAATAGAGCACAATCACTCCA
Organism: Sequoia sempervirens; assembly: GCA_007258455.2. Taxonomy (NCBI): domain Eukaryota; kingdom Viridiplantae; phylum Streptophyta; class Pinopsida; order Cupressales; family Cupressaceae; genus Sequoia; species Sequoia sempervirens. The sequence continues at coordinate 65,743 of VDFB02270831.1, read as the reverse complement.
AGATACATTCAACCGACTCGATCCCTTAAGGGTGAAAAGTGCAAAAGAGCAACAATCTTTGACAGGTACTACTCAGAAACTGTAGTTCTTATGAAATATTCATCTAAACCTATGAGATCATGCTAGGTTCCTCTACAATAACCTCTGTTTTTCTTTTTTTTAATCTCAGGGCGGTTTTCCTGTGGTGTCCAGTCTTCACTTGATGGAAAAAGTGTCAAATGCAAGTAGTGCATTTGTTGCAAAGTGATGGAAATTTCATTCTGCACCTTGTGTGAGAAAACAAAGTGTTCCAATGTGTTTGAAAAAGTATGTTTAAGCTAGCCATGGTCCTCTCTTCCACCCAAACATGTCGAATCACTTCAAGCTATGTTCAACCGAATCGATCCCTTGAGGGTCCAAAGTATAAAATGGCTGCAAACTTCAACATACTATTACTCGAATACCGTGATGCTTAGAAAGTTATTGTCTAATCCTATAGGATTGTGTTGGGCCCCTCTACAATAACCTCTCTCAGATTTTTTTTATCTCAGAGAAATTTTCACTTGGGGAAAAAGTTGTCAAATGCAAGTAGTTGAAAGTTGCAAAGTGGTGTAACTTTTTTTTTGCAGCTTGTGTAACCAAATAGACCATTTGAATGTATTTGAATGGGTATTTTTACACTAAGAATGGTCCTCTTTCACAACTAAACACGCGGAATCACACCGAGCTACGTTCAACCGAATCGATCCCTTAAGGGTCCAAAGTGTAAAATGGATGTAAAATTCAGTGTGTTGTTACTTAGATACTGTGATGCTTAGAAACTTCTTTTCTAATCCTATGGGATCATGTTGGGCCACTCTATAATAACCTCTCTCAATTTTTTCTATCTTAGAGGTATTCTCTCGTGGTAGCGAATTTTCACTTGAGGAAAAAGTGTTAAATGCAAGTAGTTGAAAGTTGCAAAGTTGTGTAACTTTTGTTTTGCAACTCGTGTGACCAAACAAACTGGTCCAACACGTTCAAATAGGTATGTGTACTCTAGGAATGGTCCTATTTCACATCCAAACATGCGGAATCACTCTGAGCTACGTTCAACTGAATCAATCCCTTAAGGGTCCAAAGTGCAAAATGGCTACAAACTTCAGCATGTTGTTACTCAGATACTATGATGCTTAGAAGCTTCTCATTTGATCCTATAGGATCATTTTGGGCCCCTATACAATAACCTCTCTCAGTTTTAACTATCTCGGAGGAATTTTCCCATGGTGGAAAATTTTCACTTGGGGAAAAAGTTCTCAAATGCAAGTAGTTGAAAGTTGGAAAGTGGTGCAACTTTCATTCTATAGCTTGTGTGACCAAAAAAACTATTCCAATACATATAAATATGTATTCTTATGCTAGGTATTGTCCTATTTCACAGCCAAAGACATGACATTACTCCAAGCTACGTTCAACGAGATCGATCCTTTAAGGGTCAAAAGTGCAAAGTGGCTACAAACTTCAACATGTTGTTACTCAGATACCGTGATGCTTAGAAACTTCTTGTCTAATCCTATGGGGTTGCATTGCACCCATATGCAATAACCTCTCATAGTTTTTTCTATCTTGGCAAAATTTTCCTGTGGTGGCAAATTTTCACTTGGGGAAAAAGTTGTCAAATGCAAGTAGTTGAAAGTTGCAAAGTGGTGCAACTTTCGTTCTGCAACTCATGTGACCAAACATACTGTTCCAATTCATTAAAATAGGTATGTTTATGATAAAAATGGTCCTCTTTCACACCCAAACACATGGAATCGCTCTGAGCTACGTTCAACCAGATCGATCCCTTAAGGGTCCAAAGTGCAAAATGACTGCAAACTTGGTCAAGTTGTTACTCGAATACCGTGATGCTTAGAAACTTCTCGTCTAATTCTATGGGATCGCGTTGGGTCCCTCTACAATAAAATATCTCAATTTTTACTATTTCAGAGGCATTTTCCTGTGGTGGAAAATTTTCACTTGGGGAAGAAGTTGTCAAATGTAAGTAGTTGAAAGTTGTAAAGTGGTGCAACTTTCATTCTGCAACTCGTGTGACCAAACAGACTATTCCAACGTGTTTGAAATGGTATTTTTATGCTATACACGGTCCTCTTTCATTCCCAAATACGTGGAATCGCTCCAAGCTATGTTCAACTAGATTGATCCCTTAAGGGTCCAAAGTGCAAAAGGGAAGCAATCTTTGACAGGATATTACTTGAAAACTGTGACACTTACGAACTATCTATTTGAGCCTATGGGATTTTGTTGGGCCCCTTTACAATAACCTCTCCCAGTTTTTGTTATCTCAGAGTCATTTTGCTGTGGTGTCCAGTTTTCACTTGATGGAAAATGTGTCAAATGCAAGTAGTGTAAAGTTACAAAGTGGTGCAACTTTATTTTTGCAATTCGTGTGACCAAAAAAATTTCTCGAACACATCTTGATAGGTACATTTATGCTAGGCATGGTCCTCTTTTATACCCAAACACACAGAATTGCTTTAAGCTATGTTCAACTAGCTTGATCCCTTATGATGGCATGTAAAACAATAAAAAAGAGAAACATACACATGACGGTTGAGAAGTTTTATATTCCACATAAATAGCATATGATCATTGAAAACTCAAATTTAGTGGTTGTTGAAGAGTTTGAAGGAGAATATCAATCAAATATCTTTGTTTCTTTGCTAATTATGTGCATTTTCTTCATTTCGAGCCTGTGCATGGGTCTGTACAATAGGATTTTTCTCTAAAATGATATGAATTTGTTGTAGAATGGTTTTAGATTTTATTTGAATCCATTGTTGTGGAATTGTATTAAGTTTCAAGCAACTTAGAAGTAGATTTCTTAGACAAGTCTAAACTTGCTCATATAAGGGTTTGAGTGTAATATGCTGAAATGGGCCATTCCACCTATTGTTTAGGTTATGTCTCAGTGGAATGGGCCTAATGTAAGTAGGATAGGGAGTGGGAATAAGAAAATAGCATTGGTAAAGGCATTGGACAAGATTACTAACACCGCCCCTATTGAAAAATCAAAATTTTTGCCTTAAAAGCAAGGCTAGAAGAGGTGAAAAGAAGAAATTGCTTGAGGATAAGTTAGAATAGGCTGGAAATAGAGTGAGGTTGTGAAATTTGATGTGTTCAAAATTTCTACAAGCATAGGGGAGGTCAAAAGTATGCTATGGAATGATGCCCTAGTTGGGAAAAGAGTAGTTTTTAATGAAAAAGAGAGGTTTGAGGGAGTAAAAGTGGGTAAAGTCAGGGGGTAGCATAATTTGGTGATCAATTAAGTTTGTGCAAGCAAAATGAAGAGTGTTGGAAGAGGTTTTGAGGTTGTATGAGGTTCAAGTTCAGGTTTGGGGGTTCAGTTAAATTTTTTTGGAGGGGGGTTCACTTCGTTAGTACAAAAAACATTTAAAAATGATATATATATGCAGCCTAGAAGCATGAATCAGGATTAGAATATCACATAACATCATATAAAAAATAAAACCACCATAAAATTGAATGTCATTTAAAACATGGATGATAAATATTCATCATTGAAACTTGAATTGTGGTAGCCTAACATACATAGTCTATTGATGCCAGGGTTCAATTTGTATGATTTTGAAAAAAGAAGCCAACTGAGTAGAGTTATCGGCATTCTTCAGAAATCATAAGAATTTGTTTAGTACACTATCCATTTTGATGTCTTCTTCCAGCCTCAAACATTATTTTGTATCATTGTTACATTGGTCTTGAGAGTGGTAACTTAATATATCTCCACAATACAAAATATGGTTTACTTGTGCAGTGTAACAGTGGCATAAACAAATTTTTCTTTGAAAGAACCAAAGTGGGACAACACACTTGAATTTTATACACATACCAACTAAAAACGTGTTTTTTTTCTTTTACATGAAGTTTTTTAGCATCAGTCAATTAATATTCAAGACAAACCATGAAGGACAATAATGATGAATGCTAGGGCTAACTAATTAATAAGTATACACGTGAATAATTAAAGCATGTACATGTGAATAAGGGAAGCACAAGTACCCAAAAACATGCAATCCTTGAAGTATACACACGAATAGATAGTATACACAAATTAATCCAAAGTATATGCACGAATACAAGGTATACGCAAGAAAAAACGTAAGTTGCAAAGTATACATTAGAACACAAGTAAGTCACAAAGTATACATGTAAGTTGTAAAGTATACACTTGAATACACATAACTCATATCTATTGATTGATGAATTTATAATGCAAATATATACACCATCGATAAAAAATATTTGTATTAACCAAATATCCATTTATGCATACATCAATATATGTTGATATAAGTATAAAATATAGCTACAAAATAGCCATATAGACTTACGAGAATGCCATATAGGCATATAATGTCAAATATATCCAATACAAAATATGTACAAAAATTTAATGTAGGCATACAATAAAAGGATTTGGAATCAAAAGTCATTGCTCTCCATGCTCTGGAAATAAATTCTTTCCCTTTGCTTGTCGATCCAATGGCAATAGGTCTATCACTCATTTGTGCTGCACTCGAGGAGTGCTCCTGCTCCTCCTCGTAGTGTTTAGTTCTTGGTGTAGTTTTAAATGTTATAATAATAAGTAAAGACATTAATATATAGAAATTACAGTATAAAAAATGATATATTTAATAAAATATTCACTTGGGTATGTGCAGGATCATCATGGAAAAAGCAGGCCCTTAAGTGGCAAAAAATTCAGAAAAATCAGAGTTAGCCAAATTGACGTAAAAATTTGAATAAGTTATCTATATTATTTCAAAAATACGTAAGAATAGAATTTGTAGAAAATTGAATTTAGCTTCTAAACTACTAGGTTTATTTTAAAAAGAAAAAAAAGTATTTGGTGAAAATTTGATATTTCAATGCAGTAGTACTTAAATTTCAAGGAAAAAATAAGAAGTAGGTGCTTGTCTGACCACCCTAGAACCACAATAAAATGATAATATTTTTTTATAAGATTTTAGATGTAAGTAGATGACTCATGTTCAGATGTGATGCATATTTTTTTGTAATTTTTTTCCAAGTAAATAATTAATTATGAATTTTTTATTACAACTTTTAAAAAATATAAAAAACTCGTATGTCTGACCACTTTAACTTGGTCAAAACTTCATGAAATTCATTTTTTTTTTAATCCTATATTATGTGAACCATAGAATGTGACACATGTTTTGGATTAAAAAAATGTGATACCATTTGAAAGTTATAGATGTTTTTCAATCAGCCTATCATCAGGACTTTAGTTGTAATTCAAATAGAAAATGAATAATAATTATTTATTAAATTCAAAGTAAAGCATAATTTATATTGGTGGAAATCTAGGAATATCCTTTAAAAACCCTTTTCATTTCATCAATTTTGGGTAAAAAAAAGTTGTCAGCCACATACCCTACAAATATCCATCATATTGCCACTTTTTGGCCCATCATGATCTTGCACATACCCACTTACCACCATCTCTTGATCACTCTACATGAGTGAAATATTCACACACCCATACTGAGGTGTGTTCAAGCCCTGTATAAACCATCCAAATATAAATTAAACTATGAATCAATAATGGTTTCATTTTTCATTAGCACCTATAACAATGAATGAAAATTGAAATCTTAGTAATTTGCATCATACCTCCCCTGTCAGAGCCATCAAGCATTCTATAGTAGATGAAACAATGATATCCATTTACCTCGTCACATTTAGAGGTGTTTTGGATTGTAACATCTAAAAATGAAACAACAAATCATTCAATCACAAAAACTACAATAGTGATCCAGGTCCTGACTTATAATGTATGAGATAATGAGCAAAATTTTAAGTACTTATTAAACTATATATTTATGATTATCATGCTTACTATTTTCCCTATCCATATCTTGTTTGGAAAAACATGTTTTAAAGCTTTTACCCATAGCAGCAAGCCACTAAATTGCTTGATAAGATTCTTTTCTTGAGATGTACGATAACTGTGGTGGCATAAAGAAGGTCGTGAACTATTGGAACAAATGCCTCAAAGAAATGGGGTCTTGTGGTGATGGAATGCCATTACAAGCAAATGCACATCATGACATTCCATCACCATACGATCACATTTGTTTCAAGCATTTTTTTAGATAGTTCATTACCTTCTCTATGGTATTATTGCTTACTACTATTCTTTGATAAAAAAATTTCCAAGCATTCATAGTTTGTGGGAAAGCATCTATTTTAGGCTTTTAGCGATAGCAACAAGAAAGAGAGTAGTTTGATAAAATGATTTGGTACACATGTATGGAAAATATGGTATCATAGAAAAGGTGGTGAGCATTTTGAAGAAATTCCTCGAAGAAATGTGGTCTCATGGTGATGGAATGGAATTCCATCACCATGAGACCACATTTCTTTGAGGAAGTTTTTCAACCTACTAACTGCCTTGTCTATGCTATTGCTTACTATTATGCTTTGATATATTTTTTCCAAAGCATCCATAGTTTTTTGGAAAGCACCCTTTTTAAGGTTTTAGCCATAGCAGTGAGGAAATGAACTATTTGATAAAATGCTTTGGTAGACATGTATGGAAAATGTGGTAACATAGAAAAGGTAGTGAGTTTTTTGAAAAAGTGGTGCAGGTTTACCTTTACAAGAGCATTCCTCCATGAGGAAAATTTAGGATTTTGAGTTTGTATAGGTATTTTCATCATGTAATAAGGCTTAAATAGCCATTTTTGAGTTTGTAATGGTCTTTGGTAGTTATTTTAGGCATAAATTGTAAAGTTGCAAAATCTTAACAAAAGTTGTCAATTGGTGTTGTAAAAATGCAAAATGGTGCCAAGTGGAGGAGTATGAAGAGTCAAGGTAGTTGTAGAGGAAATATTAGGCACTTAGGAAGTTGAAATGATTGGGAAATTTTTTAAAAGATGTGATTCCTCATTGTTAGTTGTTTTTGAAGCATTTTGAAGGAGAAAACTAATAAAATATCACTGTTATATTGCTATTTTCTGTGTTTTCCTCCATCATCTGCCAGTGTACATTTTTGTGTAGGTGGTAGTGCATTTGTAATGTGTTTGAATTAAAGGAGTTAGGTTTTGGAATCAATTTAAAACTAATTTGAGTGTTTGATATTGAGTTTTAAGCTTTTGGTGGCCTGATTTCTCTAGGCAAACATAAAACAAGGGCTAAGGGTTTGATTGCCCAAATGATCTAAAAGGTCCATTCCACCTTTTTGTAGCAACTATTTCTTAGTGGAATGGACTAGTATGAAGTAGGAGTAGGTGTAGAAGGTAAGGAATTGGTTTAGTGAAGTTTTTGTGTGAGTTTTCCTCATTGCCCTAGTGAAAAACCAGTTTTGGTGCCTTTTAAACAAGGCTAGAGTGAGTGAAAAGAGGACAAGGGTTTAGAAGTGGATATAATCCCTTGAAAAATATGAGAGTAGGTGAATTTGAGGTTTTTAGAAGATCTGAGAAGTTGTAAGTGGTCAGATAAGTGAATAAGTGAGAAACCCTAGATGAAAGAGGGGGAAAACTAGTGAAAAAGAGTGATTTTGTCAAGGAAGTGTATGTAAATATTTGGGGCAGCACTATTTGAGGATGGAATGAGAATGTAAAAGCATAAATAAACCTGATTGAAGTTATTATAAGCTTGTGAGAGGTTAGGGAATAATATTTTTAGATATGTGAGAGTAGGCCATAATGGGTGCCTAGTTTGGAGCATAAACAAGGAAATGAATTGTTTGAAAAGATGCCTCAGTAAAATGTGGTCTAATGTAATGCCATGAAAAGAAAATGGAATTGAAAGATTCTCCTATACTTATTAATTATGCTATGTGAAGTAATTGCATCACTACTTATGTTGACATTATAAAAAACTATATTGTAGTTGAAATTTTGTCATCTATCAACATCTAGTTATTAGTTATGGAATGTGAAGTAATGCTTTGAGTTTGAATGATGTGAAATGCAATGTAATAAATGATATGAATATAAAATACACAAATATATTATTTACAATTCATTACTTAAACTCTTTATTCTATTACTTGTGTGAAGGTTTGACTAAATCAACTAGCACCGAGAGGTGTTCCCTTGAAACCTCTAATATTAGCCTATTCAACATCCAAAATCACATATTAAAATACCATTCATAAAAAAATTCTATTAAAATGTAATAAATTTATAATTTTTTACTAGTTACATACCCCACCGATAGGTGTATTGCATTAATAAGTAGGAATAGGGACGGTGTATCCAGTATCAGCACTGTGACCCTACAAGTTTATTAAAATCATAAGACTAAATTACTTAATTTTGCATTTCAAAATTGAAATTTAATAAATTAAATTCAATGAATATGCTAACTTTTACTTGAGTATCAATTCCATACGCATCATGCAAAATGTCTGTTGCCCTCTCCATCTCCATAGCTCTAGACAGATCATGCATAACAACCTCTTAAGTGTCAGTGGGGTCATATGAACAAGTCACCCCACAAGATTGACAAACATGGGATCAAAGCCCACGTGTCGAAGACTCTCATGGATAACGTTGTACAAGAGGGCTAGCATGTTGGATGACACTTTGCATCAAAGAGCTGATTGCCCATAGAGTCTCTACGTCAGCACTCTCCTTCACAATGGAAGGGATGACGATGTTCTCATGAGGCGACCTAGTGAGAGGTCATCTCACTTGCCATGTAGGATCTAGCTGTGCACCGATTCGATCTTGTGCCAACCCCCACCTTTCCCCTAGAAGTCCCTCATATCAAAATAATTTGAGATTTTGTTCAAGATGAATTCTACGTATAGTTTCCTGAGGAAATACTAAGGACTTCACAATTGTTGCATGGCGGGTCATCAAAAACCTTGTACCACCTATCCCAAAAATATTTCCTAATCTCTTGGTGGTGGCACCAATGAATAGGAAACCTCTTCGCATTGAGGGAGATATTTCCATTTGATCGTGGGTTAGTGAATAATGCACACAAATCATCTTTTTTCGTTTTAAAATCTTTTACTTCTTTATATGATAATTTATCTTGGTAAAAATCCCTAGCCGCCTGCCTCTTATCTTTCCAACTAGTTAATTGTTTGTTGATTGAATCTACATTTTTTAACATATCTTGTAGTGAAGTTGCCAGGGTCATTCTTTCCACAGTTGAACCATTTGGATTGTTCAACCTCCCGATTAAATGCTCAATTTTTTTTATTGTTCTCAATTTCACCCATTAAATTTTGTTGAGTGCTAGGAGGGTATTGAGGGATTGGTGGAGGAGGTTGTTGTTGTGGTTGAGGATTTTTTTCTTGCTATGGATTTTGAGGAGGGTTTCTAAGTTGATTAACCTATCCTACAGATTCAAAAAATAATTATCAAATACAACCTAAAACTAACAAATTAAAAAAAGAAACAAACAATCCTTACCTCTTTAACTTCCTCATTGGTGCAATGACATCCTTGTGATGAATCAACAACCATTGATGAATATTTTTACAAAAAAACTCTCCTCCTAGGATTTGAGTGCAGAATTTTGAGGTTTTTGGCCATAGCCAACAAGCAAAACACAGTCAGAAATGAAAATGAATTTGACCTATTTTTTTTTCTTTTAACATGTCATAATGCTCGAGCGTGTTATAATGCACTCACATTATAGGCTTGTGGTGGCCGAGCCTCAAGCTCGGCACACCAAGCCATAATGCGAGCATGTTATAATGCACTCAAGTTATGGGCTTGTGGTGGTCAAGCCTCAGACTCGGCACACCAAGCCATAATGTGAGCATGTTATAACAAACAAAATTGCTACCCATCTTCATGCACTCGCCCATAGTAATTTAGTAAATAGTAAATACACATTTGGGGTGTAACAAAACCAATGTTGGTTTTGATATGTTGTGATCTTCGACTTCTAATTATTTGATCCAACATCTTAGTGCTCTTTCAAAACTATAGTTTCAAACAATTATTTTCTTTGTCAAGAACCTTTCTTAGTGCAACAATTTCTTCCTCTATTTTTTCATAGTCCTTGTCTTTATTTAATTTCCTCTTTGTCGAAACTTCAATTTTCTTTGCTTCTTCTATTTCAACATTCAATCAATAATTGTCATTTCTTCCCTCTCAAGATTCTAAGCCAATTTTTATTTAGCCTTCACTTCTTTAGTTATCCTCTTCTTCAACCTATTATTCTTGTTACCATGTAGAGCAATTCTTCAACAAGATAAACCTCATCATCATCATCATCAATCTTGAACTTCATTTTTTTATCACTAGTAGAATTTCCTATCACCATGAGTAAATCCTTTTCATTTTTGGAGGTATTTTGCTTATACTCATTAGATGAGTAACCTTCTTCCCTACCATACAAACCATTATTCTTCTTACTACCAGATCCTAGTTTGTATTTTGAAGCAAGGTGCCCAAATTTTACCATATACCTTCAATGTTGCCTCCATCCTTGTAAATTTTCCATTCACAATTCTCATTTCATATGCAATTAATGTCCCATATAGTTTATCCGTAGTCAAACTATTTTTTATTTTTGGTTCTCCTATTGCAAAATTTTTTGAATCAAACTTAGGGAGAAGGGATTTGAGCACCTTTTTAACAAACACTATATCTTTTAGTTCTTTACTAAGTCATCTAATGGTATTGACAACATCATCAACCTAGAGTAGATATGCAGTGATGCCCTCTTTCTCCTTCATGTTCAAACATTCAAAAAATCTCCAATAGGTCTAAAGTTTTGCCTCCTTGACTTTTATCACTACCTTCATAGATATTATAGAGCTTATTCAAAACATCTTTTGTAGTCTTGCAATGCATTATTTTCACAAACTCAGAGTTATCTAGACTGGACAAAATATAATTTCTTGAATTTGCATTCATCTCACATGCTCTTTTTCTGACTTTATCTCTTGGGGGAATTTTAAGGATCTCATATCCATCCGCAACTAATTTCCAAACCTAAAATCCTAGGAACATCATGTATGCTTCCATCCTCACTTTCAAAAAGGTATAATTGGATCCATTAAAGAGTGGTTCCTTATTTTGAATATAATCCTTCCTAAGCCACTAAGTGTTCCATCTTGAATCTACCTTAAGGGGTGATCCCACAAAGCTGGTTTACAATTTTTAGGAGATTCTAATTTTTGCTGAAATCACATATTTTTAGAAAATATAATGATTTAAGCCCTAAAAAGTTTCATTTAAAGCATTCCAATTGAAGATGCTTTGATCAAACTACCTTAGATCAAACCCCTGTGGATATAACCTCGCTAGTTTTAAACCATACCTATACCGAAGTCTCCTTTACACCTACCAAAATGCTAATAAAAAACCACTTTTGATTTATCTTTTAGGGGATCAAATGAATTCATTTAAAATTTATTTTTTTGTAAGTATGCAGTCCTTATTATAAGTTTCCCAAAAAGTATAATTTTCAATAAATTTTATTTTATTATTATATTTATTTTTTATTTCTTGTGAATGTAGGTTTTTCATTGAAAATCAAGCTCTCTGTTTTGCACATCTAGAAAAATAGCAAATTATCATTTTTTTTTTTGAAAAATATGAGTGCACCAGATATTGAAGTCCTTGATCTAACAAAAATAAATAAATTGAGTTGCGATGCATACAAAAAAAATTACGCATTATACGGTCACAGAATGTTTGAATTGTAATTGGTTTGACCTCAAAACTTGATTAAAGAAAAAATATTCAATAAAACACTATCTAACCAAGTGGAAGAACTAGATATCAGAGTTACAAATCTAAATTTGAAAGAATTATAATTTTATCCTTCGTGGAAAAAGCGTTATGTGTTATACAGTGAGCATCACTTTTTTAAAATGTTGTTTTATGAAAAAAAATATTTTTCGAGGGAGATGGAAAAAGAAGTGCAATCAGATTCCAAATTTTTTGAAAAACATATATTTAGAATCTACAAACAAAATGTCATGAAACCCTAGTTTGCATCATCTTCAAATTCCTCGTAGTTTAGCCTGCTACAGGTGCTCAAAAGTGAAGATTTAGTTTAAAAAAATTATTTCAATGTCCAGTTTGGCCAAAAATTGTAAACCACTATTGTGGGATCACCCCATTGAGCTATTAAGCTTCTTCAAATAAACTTGGATTTGATACCAATTTAAGTGCACAAAATATACTAAGAGGGGGTTGTGAATTAGTATAAGAAGAAACTCAACTTCAAATCCAAATTATCCTTAGTATCATTTTTTGATGTTACTTTATTATTAAAACTATTCAAATGATAAAAATAAACACATATCCACTCATGGGATCACTAGATATATGTGGAAACCCAAGATGGGAAAAACCACAATGAGAATAGCTACTCGGATCTACTGCCCAAATTGCCCAAATCTAGCCTCACAAAATAATGAATAACTTACAACCATGCAGTAGGAACCAACCCAATAGAGACACAAATCCATAATTGTATTTGGAAGCAACAACCTACTAGAGAAACCTATCCCTAAGACAAATATTTGAGCACCAAATCAATAGGTAAAACACCAGTCCTACTAGATTACATAGATAAGATTTATGGATCTCCAACAATGATCACACAACTTGTACTCAATATGGTCTTCCTCTAGTCAATATCTTGCACAACTTATGATCTTATGATGATAATGCATGATTAATGTTATGCATCTCCCATTACATCACCTAAAATTACACTTTCTCACACATACACACTTAAACACACATACCTAAACTATGATGATTAGTACATTTGATGATAAACCTAAAATAAATTTTTTTATCATAAAAAAATTTCATGAAAATAATATTTCATTTCATAATACTATAGACGAGGATATATTTAATAGTGCATTTTCATAATACACCTACAATAAATTTTATGTATCATAAATTTTTTTGTGAAAGGAAATTTTGATTTCATAATTTATTTATTTTTGATAGAAAGTTGTAGCCTAACTATATATATTATTATTTTAGAAATATAGGAATTACATATTTAACCAAAAATATAGTATTGGTCATCAATTTTTTTTTAAAAAATTGTTCCTTATGGAAATATTCTCCAAATATTTGAAGCAATATTGAAGTCGTAATTTGTAGATACAATGCATGAAAATATAGGCACACAACAAAATTTGATACAGTAGTGTAAACCTATATTATATCTGTCAAAATTAGCAAATACTATAACTATTTTAATTCTTCCATAAAGCCATCAAATTCATTATTGTGCTCCCAACTTGCATTTAAATCTATATAATTTTCACCCTAGCCCTCTCTAAGCCCAACACCATTCTTCCCTTTTGGAATTATTTTGGCAACTGATACTGAACCATGACCATGTTATTTATGATAAGAAAGCATAAATGAAATTACGAAAAAACTTATCCTTTATTTTTTTTAGCATCTATTGATCATGCTCTTGTGAATGTAGATTTATGATCTTGTATAGAATTCAATGATAATCATTCTTCAACCCTTTCTTGACCACTTCATACAGTGCTTTGAATGACTAATTGTGTTTGAGATAGCTCTTTGGGAACAATTCTCCAACATACCCCCTTTCCTTATCTAGATTATAAGATTGAACACACATACACAAATTTTCCTCCCCAAGAATATTAGGCTAAGCAGTGTATTCAACCATAGTTTGAAGGGACTCAAACGATTTTAAGAGATCCATAGTATTAGATAATAAGATTGATAATATATGTAAAGGGAACAATAATCTTGAATATCTTGGCATTAATTTTTTTTCACCAATTATAGTTTTGATACTATCAACAAGGCTTGGACACAACACTCTGAATATTTGGGACAATTCAAAGTTGCTTATCTCCTTTGAAAAAGACCACTCCCCTTTTGCCCTTTGAACAAGAACCGTGAATTTTTTTGGTGTCTACTCTATTGATGAATGACAGACCCACCAAAACTTAAGTTTAAACCAACACTTACCACGAATGACCCAAGAACCACCTACATCAAGACAATGTTAACACCAAGAAAGACTAAATAGAAATGCAAAATAACACCCAACCCCAAAACAACAAGACAATAGAAATGTACTTCAAATTTAACCACAACCCCAAACTAAGAAATTTAGCACCAATATAAAATAACACTGGTTTTGAAAGCTTAGGCCTCACAACTTACCACACTAGACACCAATACTATTGAGATCCGACAAAATAAATTTCATTGAGACTCCAAAGCTAATGTTGTTGACGTGACACAGGAACCACCCACATTGAGCCAACATAAACACTAGATGCAATTGAATTGGAATGCAAATAAACCCTTAGACCCAACATAGCACCCCAAAAAAATAACCATATAAGAACAAACCCCAAAAATATAGTTGTTGACAAAAATGTAAGAGAATTTTAAAGAAGCATACAAGTACTTGGGGATTGAAACTACATTTATTTCAAATCCTTCAACACATGAAGCAAGATTTTATCACATGAGCAAAAACTTTTCATAACTCTTGGATTACCATTTCATTAATGTAGAGTGATGTATAATAGTACTTGATTATGCCTACACATCAAAATATGAAGCCAATTAAAATGAAACCTTCACGTATCACAAAGTATTTTTTCCAACAAAATCATGTGATAATTTCCTTGTAATTTCCCAAAACCACATGCAAGATTTAAACACATAAAATATTTGCAAGTTCCATCTATATACTATTGCACAGATTTTGATGAAGCATTGTACAAAAAATATGACATTTGAGATGTCAAATATTAGTGACTACCGTCTTTTGTACCACTTTATATGTCATCTCCAACCCATCATCATAATATAGTGATGTTTTATTTTGCTTTCCATGTCATCATAAATTTGTACATTTTAATTTTCCTTTCTATGACATCATAAATCTCTAGAGCTTGTGATTTTATATATTTGTTATGTAGAGTAAGAATAAAGTGCTCATTCAATTCTTGTAGAAAACAAAAAATAATTAGCACATTTAAAAACCATTGATCACCATGTCTATAATAATCCTCATTCTTTCCCACATAATGCCACCCTAATTAGTACCACCCTTCATGTAAGTGATCTCTTTGCAACACTCCTTTATGCAATTTTGATTAGTTAATTATTTTTCTTTTGTCAAGATTGGTTATATCTTGCAATACACCAGTGCAACTATTTGCTTCTACCCCATATAGTATTTCTAATTGCACTTGCTCACAACCCAAATTTACTAGATAATCAGCTAACTAATTACATGCATTAATAATGATCAGTGAATCGCCTTCTATCTAGACATTTTGAAAGTTTTAATTCAATTACCAGTTGCAAACCGTGCAAAAGAGCTTGTACTTCTGCTTGATTGTTTGATCCATGAGGAAGATGGATTGATTTTTCTCCTATGAGTAAGCCCTGATTTCTTGTACTACCCCTGCACCTGATATTCTTGGATTACCTCTAGATGATCCATCAAAATTGAACTTCACAAACACAACAGGAGGAGGAAACCATACTACCTTTTTTCATATCTACAATTTTCTTTTGACTTCATTTAAATGAAATAACAATTATAGGCAAAGAATTAAGCATTTTTGCATCCCAATATGTAAATGTTGAACCGACATGTTTAGAATTGAATACATATGTGTTCATGATTTCAAATTTTTATTTTTCCAATTTGATCAACACTTGTTCAATATTAGTTTTTTTCTTTTGAAAAGTCCCTTCTTTCCTTTCCCACTAGATGCACCACATAACTAAAGAAGAGATGATTTTCCATATAATTGCAAAAAGTGATGCTTTGTACAATACCAGATAAGTTGAAAAAAAATCCCAAATATTTTGTGGAAGGGGGGATACCATCCTAGTTTATTTTTGACAAATTCCCAACAAGAGCTTGCAAAAGGAAAACACAAAAATAAATTATCTACCTCCTCCATACTTGAGTCTCAAAGAACACATTTGAATTTTGCAGCAATTCTGAGTTTAACCAATATTTCACTTGTCAAGATTTTGTGCTTTAATGCAAACTAGACAAATCACCCTTCCTTAGGAAGCACCATCTAATTCCAGCAAAAAGAAAATGCCCTTTGAGATTTTCCCTGTGCTTCAACATTCATTATTGCTTTATACCCCAATTTAACTACGTAATTACCTAACTTAGAAGGCACCCAAATAAAGTTATATGCAGCCTTTTGAAACTATACAATTCTATCATTTAGAATCTTATTTAACTTTACCTATTGAATATTTGGAATAGAATGATCTATTAGTTTTTTCCATTTTACTTTCCTTGTATGCTCATCAATCTCATCGAAATAATCTTTAAATTTCAATCTGAAGGTTTAAAAAGATTGATTTTTTGCTATCTGAAAGTTATGCATTGTATTTGATGGGGGATACCATTCCATGAGTCTCATCAAAATTGCATGTTTTTACCATTATGAATCTCCCAAGTTAAGTATGGGATAATTACTTTTTTGCACTCTAGCAAAAAATTTCACACACATCTTTGATGTGGATTTGAGATGGTGAGAATGCGATCATATGCAACACAATCCATATATTTCACTTGCAATATCTTACACCACTTAGCCTATGGTTTTACATGCATGTGTCAAACCAACTTGGCACCTAGTGCCACATTTATTGAAGACAAGTTATGCACCCCAACACCACCTTTAAAATTTTCCATACAAATGTTTTGGAGTGAAATAAGAGGTATTTTCCTTTTGCTACCCATGTTTCCATTCCATAAGAAAGACCTGATCAATTTTTGAATCTTTATAATTATAGCTTTAGGGGCCTTCAAAAATTTCATAATAATTTGGTATCGAAGATAGAAGAGATTTTATCAATAAGATTCTTCTTGAAATAGCTAAACACCACCCTTTCCAACCTACTATTCTAGATTGAATACTATGAATAAATTTATCCCAGTATGAAATCCTATTTGGCCCTACAAAGAATGGTATTCCTAAATATTTACATGGAACTTCGATAATCTAAAACCCCAAAATTTGAACAATCTTATCCTTTACCACAAGATCAATATTAAAAATAAAAATCTTTGACTTGCTTGCATTAACATTTTGAATAGAAGCTAAAGTGTCATTTTCTAAAATGTATTTGATGTAATTCACTTTTGTTGTTGATGACATACCAAAAAAAATTGTGTCATCAACAAACAAAGAATAAGTTACTATTATATCTATGGAAAACAACTTATTTCCTTTCCATATCCCATGAAAGTGAGCCTTGTTCACATATCTACTCAATGCCTCTACCAAAATGATAAAAGGAAATGGAGACAAAGAGTCTCCTTGCCTTACCCCCCTGGGATGACTTAAAGAAACTTGACAAAGTACCATTTACAAGGACTGAAAACTTTGCACCTACAAAACATGAATAAATCCATTTATACCACCTTGTTTTAAAACCAAACTTTTTCAATATTTTCATTAAAAAAGACCAATCCTCTCTTTCATAAGCCTTCATCATATCCATCTTGATGATTAATGATGGAACCAAATTTGCCGATATAGAATGCAAAATTTCATGTGCTATCAAAGTACCCTCAACCATTTCCCTTCTCGGAACCAAACCTCCCTCCTCAAAACTATTCTAGGAATGATATGCAATAAACATAAATAAATTACTTATGTGAAATTTTTATAAACAACGAACTACAAAGTGACATAGGTGTGAGCTCTAAGAAGAAGGTAGATTATGAACCTTGGGGATAAGAGCAATGTGAGTCACATTGAATTGCTTGAACATCATACTTGAGCTTCTAGATTCTTCCAATTCCTTCAAAAAATCATTAGAAATGAACTCCCAACACTTATGATAAAAATCTTATGGTGAACCTGTTAGGTCCTGGTGCCTTATCTAGTGGCATAGAAAAAAATACCACCTTTAATTCAAGTAAGGTGAATGGTTTCAACAATTGTATATTTTCCTCTAGTGAAACTAAAGTCATAATCGCTTCCAACATTTCTTCCCTTATTCTCCCTAGCTGATCTGATTTATTACTTGATGTAGATAGCAAATTTGAATAAAATTTGACATCTTTCTGAATATCTTATTCTTTTGTTAACCTTTCTCCCGTTATAGTGTCCATTATTAGAAAAATTGTATTTTTGGCTTTCTTCACTTGAGTAGATCTATGGAAATTTTTTATGTTCTTATCACCATCTTTCAACCATAACTCTCATGAATTTTAACACCAATAAATCTCTTCTCTAACTACAAGTTATTCCCATTCTTCTTGTAGTTCTTTTTACAATTCATATGTGTTCGGGGTTAAACCATTAACAATAATTTCAGAGTTTATAGCTAAAAGTTATTTAGAGACTTCCTCCTTTTGGTGAAACACATTCTTAAAACTAATAGCATTCCAATATTTGATTTTTCCCACATGCATTAGTTTTCAAAAAATTCTAAACATAAATGTACCTTCCACCAAAGGAGCCTTCAACCACCAATCATGTTATGAATTTAAAAACTTAGGGTGGAAAACCCACATCATTTCAAATTTAAAAGATGATTTTGAATTTGAAACAAATTTCTTAACTTCAATAATCAGAGACAGAGGATAATGATTTGATCCCACCCATGGTAGGATTCTTACAACAAACCAAAGTTTTATGTTATCCAATTTGATGAAACCAAGTATATATCCAAGCCCACAACTATGCGAAGGAAATCTTTGTGCTTATTTGTCCATGTATAATTCCCATTACCTAGATTTATGTCTAAGAGTGTATTATTTTGAACAAAAGAGTTGAAGTCCTACATAGTCTTCTCAGGAGGAATGATCCCACCCTTCTTCTCACTCAAAGATAATAGTGCATTGAAATCTCTAGCTAGTATCACCTTATTTGAGCCAATTTGATAGAAGGATTGATTTAACTCTTCCCACAACTAATTTTTACCAGGTGTAGAGTTCGGTGCATAAATGTTGAGAAGCAAAAACTTCAAATCAAAATGTGTTACCTTCAACAACTACCAATGTTGTTTATTTTTTATAGCTTCAACTAAAATATAATTTGAATTCCACAAAGCCACCAAACCTCCCAAAGCATCTTGCACTACTAACTAACAAGATTTCCACCTTGTCCATTTCTTTATGACATAATGAAAATTTTCTAGTGATAACTTTGACTCCTAAAATAACACTATGTGAGCTCCACAAGCATCAATTCGATGCTTGATTTAGGCTCTCTTATTAGGGGAACCAATACCCCTAACATTTAGAGATATATCTTCATAGTAAATTCGAAAAGAAATTTTCTCCCCTCAATCTCTTTTTAATACTACCATCCAACATCAATTGTTTCTAATTTGCTATCTCCTCTTGAATTTTGATTGCGTGTGATTTTCTACCTCTTTTACTAGGTGACTTTTGAGTGGTTGGAGAGTGAGAGAGGGTTTGTGTAATTGATAAAGATTGGGAAAAATAAAAATCTTCAAACCCCTCTTTAGTCTCCAACCCTATATTGATAGATTCTTCTACCTTTGGGACTGAAGTCATCATATTTAAAGGATAATCCCTTTCCTCTAGACTTGATGATTAGGGGACAGGTTTAATATCAAAATTGATAGGAACATTTAGCTCATTCTCTTTTTCAGTTTCCTCAATTATTTCATCAATGATCAAAGAACCTACCATGGTGAGAATATTATTAGCTATTCCCTTCCAATTTCCATCTTCTAACATGGATTGTATATCCATGAAACCCAAAGTATCATTGGAACTCTTTACCCAAAAAACCTCTTTATAATTTGTATCAAACAAATTGAACTACCTATTAGAAGAACATTTAAAATTTGATGCACTAGATAATGACTGACGTTGTAGCAAAATCACCCCAAACCAAAGTAGATGAAATTGACTGCACTTGCTAGCATGAAACTGAAGGGAATTTGGGAAAATACAAATGCAAATATTTTCCATTTACAAACAATTGAGAGAAACATGGTAGATAAAATTGAGTGTAGTTTCATAAGTTTTTTGACTTATTCTACCCACCTAGCATACTAACAAAAATCACTAATTGTAATGATTGGTTGTGAGAATAAAAACCCAAATATAACTTTAACTACATCAAACCCCATGCTTGAGCAAAGAGCATTATCCTTTATCCTTCTAATAGTATTGTGAGCACCTAGTACATTCTCAGCTAGAAGCACAAATTTTAATGGTTATATTGAAAAGTAGAACAAGAGGCTTGGTTCATATTTAAAACATACCTAGGGATCGATTGATTTTTTTTTTACTTTCCCTTAATCATCCTTCTCTTAGAGAAAATTGGCATCTCATCAACCAACCCCTAAGGTTCCTGATCAACCAACTCCTGAGATTCTTCATCTATATTTGAGACTAGCTTATTTTTGCTAAAACTAGTCTTGTGCCCCCAAATGTGACACTGTTTACAAACATTGTAAGGATACTCAATGAAAACGTCTTGTAGCCAAAACCTTGAGTTTGATTTAATCAGCAAAACTTTAGGGAAAGATTGTGCCATATCCTAAAGCACACAAACTCTAACTAGTAACTTAGGGTTTTTAAAAAAAGTGAAGTCATGTTTCAAAAACATGTCTAACTAATTTTCCAAGATTTCAAGAATTCCCAACTCTTTGTATTTCAAAGGTAAAAAGTGTAGTTGAAGCCAAAAATGTATATAGCTAATTGCAGTTGTTTTAGGGTTAAAATTTGAATGCCAAGGCTAAATAGATAAGTTGGATCCCCCATAGACCCACAATTTAACCCCACAAATCGAATCCCTATCTTTTTTCAAAGAGAAAAAAACAATGAAAGAATCATTTCCTCCATCTATATAGAAAACTTTATTTTCCTTTCCCAATCATGAAAAATAGATTTTTAAAATTAGAAATGGGTGGAGAATCCTTCTAGAACTTACAGATTAACACTATTTCTTTGAGATTTTGTGACTGCATACACAATAAATCATCTAAAAGCATTACATCCTTCATGCTTTTTCTTCTTTTTTTTTTTTTTTTTCTGAAATTGAGGTAACCATTGGAAACCCCCAGTTTTTGTTCAACACTTGTTATTTTTCAGATGCTCCCTACTTGCCTAGATTTTGAAATTCTTAACATTAAAACCCTAGTCCAAAGAAATGTTGTTAGGAAATGTAGCTAGAGGTGAATCCTTTTTTAGATGTGAAGTTTCCTTATATGCTATAGATTGTTGAGAATGCCATCGCCTTTCCAGATGGTTGTGATACAAAGCTCTATTGAGCACTATATTATTTATAAAAGAAACTTTTAATGGGACATTGTTTGGAAATGTTGCTAGAACCCCTACATTTGTAGAACTCAAAGTGTCAAAAGGCGAAGCTGAATCACCTTTTCCTTCAGAACCAAAAATGTCAAAAATTTCTTGCCTTTGCTTGGAAAGCTATTTTCTAGGAACACGAAGTTGTCTTGAGTGGGAAACAAATGGATCTTTATGGAGATATTCATGCTAGTTGTGATCTAAATGAAAACCCTGAAAGTGACCTTGAGATCTATTGTTCCCATCCAAAAATTTTGAAAAATGTTTGTTCCCTCGTACCAGCCTGTTTCTTGAAGCACTCCTCA
Source organism: Sequoia sempervirens (assembly GCA_007258455.2). NCBI lineage: Eukaryota > Viridiplantae > Streptophyta > Pinopsida > Cupressales > Cupressaceae > Sequoia > Sequoia sempervirens. Next base: position 44,141 of record VDFB02270831.1, on the reverse strand, counting down.
TCCTATGTGTTCTTCATTTCATAATATTAAACTCATTTTATTCATTGAAAGAGATGTGGTTTAATATATGTACCATCATTTCCAATTTAATTTTGGATTAAGATCATGTCAAAAAGCAGATGAGGCTAATCATATAAGCATATTTATTGTTACATATATTCTTAATGTACTAAACAATCTTTCTATTTTCATTTATATTTCATAATATTTGATTAGTAATATCTTCTAAATATAGATTTAAAATTTAAAATCTCTTTTATCATGTATATAAATTATTTGACTTTTTAATGATATTTTTGCATTCATTTTGTTTCTAACTTTTTTTATATTTGATATGTTTATATTTGTATTTACCATGTATTTAAATAACTATTTTTTATTATTTTTAAAATATAATTCGTGGTTAATGAGAGATTTATTAAATATTAAATTCATTTCTAAATAACCATTTCATTATGTCTATTAACATATAATAAAAATATTAATCTAATCATATAATAGAAATTTTAATTTTTGATTATTATATCAATATGGATCACCTTTTGTCATCCACCTAAAACACCCTAAATATTTAACGTTAAAACTTAATAAATTTATCCACTTAAACGTTGGATATAAAATAATATAATACCCTAATTCATTAATGATTACTAAATCACATTATAAATTGATATGGAATTGTACCCATTATATAATCAACTCCCCATTATATAATTAACACCCCAAATTGGAAGCTACTAAAAATGTGTCATTTCCAAAAAAGCCTATTCAAGATAAGAAAACCATTAAGTCAATTATTTTAGTTATTCTAAATATGTTAGGTGCACTATTAAAAAAAAAGGTTTGCTTTAATCTTTTGGAGAAAAAAGGTAGAGTATCCAAACTTATTAAACATTAAGATTCTATTCTTGTTATATATTTTTAATGTGTATTCCCAAACTAACCTTATTTCTTAATATTTTACTAAAAAACTTGTTATTGATAAGTAGTATTCCAAAAATAAAAAACTATTTCTTAATATTTGAGTGAAAAACTTGATATTGAAACTTATCAAAATCACAAACCTTGTACTTTAGATTGCATAAAATGAACTTGATATTGAAACTTATCAAAATAGCAAACCTTGTGCTTTAGATTGCATAAAAAATATATTGAATTGTTCATTAATAAACAATCTATTTTAAAGCTTCCTATTAAAAGGAGGGGTAATTTTTTTATTTAAACAAGAAGTATAAAGCAAGGGCATTACATAGCCCTATCAAGCTCCACCAAGTGATCCAATTGTTGAGACAGATCCGGGGGTAACTAACCCCGATCCACCAAATTCCAATCATGAACATGCTCAGAAGCCCATTTAGCCAAATAATCAGCAACACCATTCCATTCTCTAGGAATATGAGTGAAAGTAACAAACTCCAAAGAAGCACAAAGGTTGAGAATTTGTGCAACAATCAAAGCCAAATGCCAGCTAGCATCATCTAAATGCCGCCTATTTAACAAGTTCACGACAACCTGGGAATCAGACTCACATATGATCCTTCGCCAGCCCAATTGACTTCCCCACTCCACAGCTGATAAAATGGCCTCAACCTTCTTTAGATTATTATTATGAATACCCTTATAAATGGAGAAATATTAAAGATTCCTATTAAGCATAAATTTGTTCATAAATTAGTTTTGAATGTTATGTATAGAAATGTATGTGGAGTTTTATTTTGCAGCCCCTATATGTATAAGATAAAAATTGGGTACTGTCCATACCGAAGAGCCAACAAATGCTGCTTATACAAAGGTGGACAGTGCAAACTTAAATCTACAAAGAAGAAGAACGTTAATTGAAAGCTTCAAGATAATTCATCTTATATGGGAGGAAGGTATCGTTAACATGGTTTCCTTGAATAGACGCTATCTACTTATGGGAAAAAAAAATTAACACACCCTATTTAGCAAACGCAAAAGAGAAAAATCATGTTTCTATATGGAAGTAAAGATAAACTTCAAGGGTATATTAAACCACATTCCAATCCAATATATAATATCCCATATAACGTTTACAGTGATTGATTTCCTCTGAAAGAAAGAAATATTCGGCATTAAACCCTCCCACATCTGAAGGAAAAGCCGTATGTGAAATTAAAACATACTAGTGCACCATGGAAAAGCACTTCCTGTCTTATTTTGCGAAAATACTTCAAAACTCCAAATAAATACACAAGTGACGCAGGTCTAGTACAGACCATTATTGATAGGACCAAGCATGTCATGCGTTGTATAAAGTGGGGTTAGCGATGACATATGCTTCCATCTTCTTAAACAAAGCGGTGAGCTGGGCTTTCATCGCTTCAAGTTTGGCTTCCTCCTGAGCAACGCCAGGGAGAGTGTCAAAGTTGCAGATGTGAGTAACAACGCTTCCACCCTCTGCTTTAGGAGTCAGTTTAAACGTGAACTCAGCAGAAGCCAAATTCTTTCCCAGCTCTCCTCCCTCCAAGTCGGTGTAACTGTAAATAAAATTTTCTTCGTCAAGAACGTCCACCCGCTCCTTCACATAGCTAAACTCCGTCGCGCCTGTACTAACACTTTCATATCATACTCTGAACATATCCTTTTTAACTAAGAAATTGTAATGGTAACTAAGGAATAGATGTCCTATACATTTGCATACATACCAGGGGCGAAGTTGATTTGCTTGATGCTGCCAACCCCGCCGTTACCTTCGAGAAATGTGACTCCTGTACATAACTCTGGCATTTCCTTGGCAATGAGAGCATGATCCTTCACCAGCGCATTCCACAATCTCTTTGCCGCCACTTCAGACTCAACTTCTATGGTTACACTTCCAGTCACCATCTTCTCTTATTTCTATAATCTCTATAACAATTTGATTCTTCTTGCAGTTTGTGTCTAAAAAGCATGGATTGATAAGTATTTATAGATGTAAACTGGCTCCTAGTCGTTCGTTGCTTTGATTTGATTAAAATAAATTTGAAGATGGATGCGCTTTGTTGATTCAGGTCGACAAATTCGGGAATCGTTCTCGAAACCATTTCTCTTGTTTGATTGATGGTAATTTCTAAATCCAGAATATCATGATTTTAGGTGAAGCCAGACATGGCAAGATGAAAGGAAGCCGGCAAATGATATTCGGTTTCTTATTTGAATCGACTGATCTATCTTTATCGTCTCGGCTAATAGAAATCATAGGTAATGTCACCATTTAATTAGCGTTTGATACTATCCTGCGAATAAGTTACATTTCCAAGGGCTTATTATAATTGATTATCACTAAAAAATGGATCAGGTTTTAATCGCGAAGATCTTTAGTTGGAACAAATATTTGATATAAATCTTTATTCTTGTCTATTAGACCAAAACAAGAGATTCCGAGTCCTTTGATTCCCCACAAAAAATTATAAATGACGTTCTCAAAATGGTATATCATGTGTTTTCCCCCTTTTGTTTTGCATTCACGTTGAGGAAGGTATCTTATATACCACAACATGTATATAATGTTTCTGTATAAGAGTATTGTATTCCTTGAGTTTAATATAATTTTACTTTTATAAATTTTAAGAATATTTTCAACCTTAAGTATAGTCTTTTATCTATTTAGTTAAAAATCATCATATAATTTGTGCCTAGAGCTAAACCAATCTTTACAAGTTGAAAGTTTGTACATACTTTCTACATAGAGTTTCCTTCTTGAACATTGTAGTCATAGTAGTTACTACGTAGGATGTTTTGTAAGTGGAAGTAATCTCCTCTAGATTTAGTCGCCTCTAAACATCACAAGTAGTTGTAGAATATAATTCTAAACATCATTCATATAAGCCACTTCTCTACAAAGGTGAATTTATTACCATGTTTTTCTATTTTCTATATTCAATACTAAATCTTTTCCAAATTTGAAATGCTATATGTTTCCAAATTGCATTATTTCTCAACTTTTAAACCAAATTGTTAGTCCTAGCTCTCATAGCTGTTAATCAAGGGTGCTCAAGTTTGAGATAGTCTTTTGTAGTGTCAAAAATTATCACCCTTGATAATTTCGCTCTAGGTTTAGCTCCCACCTATGTGTTTGGACCTAATTATGCATTTAATTTGTATTTTTTATAAATATCTTTGTCCAAAATTAAAAGATGAGAATGAAAATAAGCATTTAATATTTCCCCCAATGTTTAAGGCCCCAACAAGGATGCGCTTGGACTAGGGAACCAAATGCCCTTGTCTAGTGGTTTTTGGCCACACTTTGAATATGTCAACATGAACATTTTATTATTTGAAAATCCAATTTTATTTGTCAACTATCAGTATGTGAATTTTGGGAAATTAGAAAAATTGAATTTAAATACAAGTCAGTTTCACCATTTTAATCCTAGAAATCTATTGAGACAATTGAACATTCTAAAATTAGTCAAGGAAGATTCAAGGGAAAAACTAGCAACATTATTATAGTGCTTTCATCAATCAAGTTAGCGCTTGAAGAAATCAAGAAGAAAGAAACAATATGTGGAAGAAGCTATTATGATCAATCACACCAAATTATGAAGGTGTATTGAGTAATCCTCTACATGTTATCTGCAAAAATCTATTATTGCATAGGAATTAAGCTTTTGTAGGTCTATCAAGTAATCAAGGCATCGATCAATCAAATTTTGTGGAAACTTGTGGTATGGCATCAATTCCTCAAGGATTTTACATCAAGATAGCATTATCGTTTATCATTTATCATTTCAATCAATGTTTGTTTTGGCCTATGCTTGATCTAGTGTATGCCCTCTTGATCATCATCAATTCCTCTATGTGGACATAGAAATAGAAAAACATGGTTTAAATCAAGAAAGACCCAATACAACATAACATTTCCCCTTTTCATTGGTGTAGGTTACATCTAGTAGTTTCAAAAAAAGATAGTCCCATAAAACACAAAGCAAACTGTAACCTATAGTTCAAAATTTGCAGATCTAAAAAAGAAGCATCGCATTCTAGGGAACCCAACACCCTTGTCCTCACAATTTAGCCTCAAATTTCAATCATGTCAGGTTTCTCTCTATATTTTGTTCTCAGATTTGTCTTTGCTTTGTTACTTTCTATTTTTGTTTGTGTAATAAATTGTATTCTCATATTTAGGGTTATATGTCAAATAGGCTTATTAAAACACACATCAAATTTATCATCCTCACAACTCGAAAAGAGACACAAGACCCTAGAAGATTGGTTCTCCATTATGGTAACAAGCCAATCATCAACTGTGTTTGGTCTTGTGTCCAAATGTGATGTTAAATGAACAGAGGTCATTCCTAGTTAGATCTAGGATCACTTTTCCTATATCACACCTTGGATAAAATTAATCTGCATATTATCTGTACACATTATTGGAAAATGTGTCTAAACCTTGCTCCTAATGTTATAATTATAAAAAAGTGAAATTTTCAAATATAAAATAGAAAACTCAATTATTGGGCTACACAGTTGATTTTTGATTAATATAAATATTATCACTCATTGGGAACCAACTACACAGATGTTTCATGTTTCAATCTCTTCAAGTACTTCAATTTGAAAATAGTTAGGCTAATAAATTCATTGGATAGAAACCTATTTCCTCTAGAAGTTTACATAAAAGCACTCTAAGAGTTAAACCTATTGATTAGCATATAATGCATTTTATGAAACATCATGTAGGCAAAGATTTTTTTCACCCATTTCACCTCTAGGGTTTTGCAACTAAAGAGAGAGAGACAAAGATCAACACTTCATTCAAGAACAAACCCTTGAGATTTCAATGCAAAAGGAGATTTTTCTTCAGGTTGGAAGTTGATAAAGAAGATAAACTATTGAAGCAAAACTAAGGAAATGCAAGATGTTTGAAAACATTGTGTAGTATGCAAACATATACTAAATGGCCTAGAAATGATTATGAAACAAAATAGAAAACTGTAAAACTGAATGTGTGCACCTAGAAATGTGTTGAAGACTATAATGGAGATTGAAAATGTTGTTGATTCTAAAATTTTGACCTACTTAGACACTTTCACCATTTTGGACGACTTAGTCCCAGATTTGGAAAGCTGTTCCGAAGGTGGTTTCAACCAAATGGGTATCCAAATGTATAGAAATCTCTAAAACACATGTATAATGGGACTAAGTCACCATTGATGGTGACTTATTCCACTTTGGCTTTTCTAAAAAACTCGAAAGTGGAAACAAAATCTCTTTGTTTGCACTTTTTGCTCGTCCAAGTATCCAGATCTAAAACCCTAATTTCTAGCACTATAAGTGACATTTTGTGGATATTTTGACCTAGCCAACAAGGAGATGTCTTCAACAAGTTTGCAACCTATTCTTAAATGATCTCCAAGCCTTCAAATCTGCAAACACACAAAGAAGGAAAGAAAAATGTTGAATGTTAGGGAATGGGGATTTTCCTTGGTCAAACTCCTTTTAGGTAATTGAACCAAATGAAAAAATAATATGACGCATGAGGGTATGTGTAGGATCATAATGGGCCAAAAAATGGCAATATGATGGGTATGTGGCTAACAAATTTTTTTTACCCAAAATTAATGAAATGAAAATGGTTTTTAAAGGAGATTCCTAACTTTCCACCAATATAAATTATTTTTTACTTTGAATTTAATAAGTAATTATTATTCATTTTCTATTTGAATTGTGACTAAAGTCCTAATCGATAGGTTGATTGAAAACATCTATAAATTTCAAATGGTGTCACATTTTTTGAATCCAAAACATGTATCACATTCTATACTTCGCATACTATAGGATTAAAAAAAAGAAAATTGAATTTCATGAAGTTTTGACCAAGTTAAGGTGGTCAGACATACAAGTTTTTTATATTTTTTAAAATTTGTAATAAAAAATTCATAATTAATTATTTACTTGGAAAAGAAATACAAAAAAATATGCATCACATCAGAACATGAGTCCTCTACTTATATCTAAATTCTTATAATTTTTTTATCATTTTATTGTGGTTAGTGGTTAGACAAACACCTACTTCTTATTTTTCCTTGAAATTTAAGTACTATTGCATTGAAATTTTAAATTTTCACCAAATAGATTTTTTTTTTAAACATACCTAGTAGTTTAGAAAATACTTCAATTTTCTATAGATTCTATTCTTACATATTTTTGAAATAATATAGATAACTTATTCAAAATTTTACGTTAAGTTTCCTAACTCTGATTTTTTTGAATTTTTTGCCACGTAAGGGCCTATTTTTTTTATGATGATCCTTCACATACCCATGAACATTAAATGAAGGAATTATAAACTTTCCATGATGATAGATCTTGAATTTCTACAACAATGGATGAATAATCTGCCCTTGAATGTTTGAAAAATGATCTTGAATGCTCTCTAAATGACCTAACCCTAGCTTGATTGATTTGAGATGGATAATGAATGATGAATGAATGATTATTGAATTATGAATTAGGGTTTAAAATCATTTTTATATAGGAAATCCACCTAAAATTCCCGTTAATTTGATCCCCAAGGCCAACATGAAACAAAATTAAACTTTAAACCCAATCTTTTTTGTCGAAACCTCAAAAATAGCACAAATGGGACTAATTCACCAAGTTGGGAAACTTAGTCCCACCTGGATGGGACTCATTCACCCAAATGGGAGACTTAGTCCGATGGGGGCTCTTTTGCCAGCTAGATTGTCAGGGAAGTGAAGAAATTAGTTTCTTATGTTGATTTTATTGAATCTTTGATCAAAATAAGCCCCGAGATGCACAATAGGGGGTGATAAGGGGCCTATTAATGATGATCTAAATGTAAATTAGGGCTAGGGACACAAATTCCAAAAAGTATGATTAAATACACTTTACAACATTAAATTGATTCCCACATAGCCTAGAAAGGCACAACATCCAATGTGAATGTGTGAAATACATCACAACATTAGATTAAAATTAGGTTTAATTTACAAGGCTTCTAGATTAATGTGAGAATGCAATTAAATACATTTTACAATATCGAATTAAGGGAAAAATAGGTCCATTAGACTTAAATGCTTAATAAAAGTCTAGAAAAGTGTGAAAGTCTTTTACAACACCTTTACAAGACATCAATAAATACATTTTATTCAGTTTGCAAGGGTCCAAGGCCTATTGTGGATGTGTAAAACACCTCACAACACTAAATCAAGGTGTCATTAAGTCCAATTTACCATTAATTACTCCCAAGTCAAGCAAGGAGAAAGGGATACTTTTTTGGTGTCCACACATCAAAAGGAATATTTGAATTTCTTATTACCAATTTTGGCATTAATTTTGAGCTGCTTTACATATTGAGTTTCTTATTACCAATTTGACTTTTAGAACTCTTATGTATTATGTGTTAGATATTGAGGTTGTGCAGATTTTTATAGATATTTTTAATCTATCTATATTATTTCAAAAAAATGGTTAGTGATACTTATATGAAGACTTGAAATATAAATGTTGTGACTATGGTTTACTAAATAATACATTGAGTTGCTTTAGAGTGTGGTTTATTTCTCCTAAATGGGTTTCTCTCATGTATACCTATGTTATGTTGTATATTCTTTATTTTATGTTCAAATATACATGTTTCTACTTTCTATAATTATTAAATGATTTAAAATTTCACAAAATTCTCCATACAAGATAATTATTCCTTTGGAGGGCCTACATGCTATGGAAATTTTTTGAAATTAGGTTTGGATATTGTTACATGCATGCACATGTTTGCTAAGTTTGTGTTTGTAGTGTAGATAAATGTATCCCTTTACATTTTCACACTTTGTTCGGCCCTCCTAATTAAAGTGGACTTTTTAATGCCTTAATTTAGTGTTGTAGAATGTATCCCTTTACATTTTCAAAGTTATTTGGGAAAGTTCTCTTAATTAAATTGATCTTAATTAGGCATTAATAAGCTCTTTTATTCATTTACAAGCCTAATTAATTACATTTTTCGAAGGGGAAACTTGACAATTTAATTAATGCCAATACATAACACTTTACCTTGAGCAATCTATGTTCAAGGAATAGGGACCTAGGACTCATTTTCCCGTGGGTGAATGGGTCCTCCCTAGACCTTTGGACCTAAATTTAAATTATGTTTTTGGTGGTATTTTAACATCTCCAAATTCATATTTCAGTGTTGGCTTTTGATATTTCAATTTTGAGAAATTAAGGATACATACCTATAAATACAAGGCCATTTCATTAAGTTTCACCTAGAGTTTTTATGCAAGCATTCCTAAAGTAAATTTGATGATCAAGAGGATTCAAGAGAAAATATATCAGAGATTTATTGCATCAATCAAGATCTATTCATCATGTCAAAGTCTTCTAGAATCATGCATGTTTTTGGAGCTAACATTGTGATGTAGGTTTCAAGATCAAGTTCAAGCATTCAAAATATTATTCAAGTGTCAATATCCACATCCATTGAAGCCATTTCATGCAAGATAAATACTTCCTAAGATCTCCATTATCAAGGTTTCATTCAAGAGTTTGTTGAGTGGTAACATAACTTTGTTCATTCTTCATTCCTCACTTCATACATTATTTTATTTAAGGTTTGATTACCAAAATATTTTTGGACCAAGGATAACCCCCATCACCCAAAAACAAACATTTTTCTCTCTTGTCTGTGTGATTCTAGATTTAGGTTGAAGAATGATTAAAGAACTTTTGAATTGAAAGATTGGGAGGGTTGTCAAAGTTGTAAAAGTTGTGAAAGTTGTTATCAAATCAGAGAATCTAACCTACAGATATGATTTCTAACTTTTTGACACTAAAACTTGAAAAAATAAGAAGTTAATAATCAACACCAGAGGCTCTGAAAAGTTGTAGAGAAACCTTGAAAAAAGACCCATTCACCCATGGGTGAATGAGTCCCTGTCAGCCTTTAGAAAATTTCTCTTGGTGACAAGTAAAATTTGATCATAAAACCTTGAACCTCTCTAAACAACCTTTTGGGAAATTCAGTGAATGGAGGACTAAAGTGCACCTCATTGAATGACCTCCAAGATTTTTAAAGAAAGGTGACTCTTGTTTGTGTGTGGGAAAATGTGAAGTGAAATGAAAATAAAAACATAAAAGATGACGATGCACCAAGGCTTTCACAATATTTCAAAATCTTCAAAATTCCTTATAACTAATGAAATAGACACAAAATGCCACATACCCTTCATTGCTAGGAAGAGAATGAACATAAATGCCTAGAGAAAACACAATGAAATCTTTCAAATCTTCCTATGGGAAGAATCCATTAAGGTCCCATAGTAATAAGAAATCCCAAAAACCAATAGGGATATTTAGATCTTTATAGAACCCTCCCTCTCTTATCGCATAATATGAAAAACAACATGTTTTTTACAGAAAATGAAAGAGTATTTTATACATGATTTAGTTTCTGAAAGATAGCATCAACCATAAAAGCTAATAACATGTGAAGAAATCATTCAAACTATGTACTACAAGGCTTTAACACAATGCTCTCAACATAAATGATAAGAAAAATGAATTATTTGATAAAGGCCACAAAATGCACAATTTTAGAGATTTCCTTTTAACAAATCTAATTCTTGCAATAAATTAATTGAAAAATAGAGGTTGGATGCCAATCTGATTAATAGCATCAACAAATATAACATTTCAAAGAGCTTGAATAGAGCTCCGTGAAATCCTCCTATCCCTAAGACATTAAAACTCCTTACAAATATCCTCTTCCAAAAGATTTAAAGGGTTGTTCTTTTTTAAGATTATCCAAGATTTTTTATTCTCTGCAATAAACCCCCTTAAATAGTCAGGAGGGAAAGCTTCCACCGTAACTAGTAGAGATGAACCAACAACATATGGCTACACCTCATTGAACACAATTTGATTTAGAGCCTAATTAGATCGTAGTGATCTCTGATCATAAATTCTTGGGATACCTCATTAATGACTATATTTTATAGAAGCTTTGTGAAGATATACTATTAGAAGACAATCAAATCTTAGCATAGCTTGGAAAATTTTGATTGATCAGCTATGAAGAACGATGAAGTTGACTCAATGGTTCCACCCCAAAAGTAAGATCCCCACAATGCCTTCAGATAACTCCACCCATAAGAATCCCTCTGTAGAAGATACAGTAGCTCGACAAAATGAATGATGTAGGGAACAGGTGGGAAATTCCAAATTTTATGAGAATGGTTTTGAATAAAATCCTCACCAAGTAGATGCATATCTTGATTCGATCTCGAAAGGAAAATGATATATAAAGCCGCACAACCACCACGTGGTGCATTGTGTGCCTTTATGAGAGAGCAGTCTTTGTTCTTCAGGTGCAAATCCATCCCTATGAAAAAAAGAAGGGATGAAAACATAAAAATTTTGAAGGTAAAATTTTTTCCATAGTTTTGGTGACTCACAGGGGGCCTCCTCTTATGGAGGCATGAACCTAGATCTTGGGTAATTCTTGGAGTTTGAGGAATACATCATTTTAGGTCTCCCTATCTCCACCTATGGTTTGGATGACAGTGCGTAAATTCTCATATGCTTGATCAAGATCAATGACTTCTTTAAAAAAAACCCCTCCCCACCTTGATGAAATATCTCTGATGTGGTAGTACAGTCAGGAAAGGGAAAGAATTTCCCTGTTGATCTCCTTGATAGTGGGTGATGAGTTCAAACCATGGAGTTCTGTGGAGTCCTAGATTTTGAGTTTGATTACTTCCTTGATCTGCTCAATTGTAAACACTCCTCCATCTAATGAGAATAGGGTGGGGAATCCAGATTGGAGTAGAACATTGAACTCCTCCTTGATCTAATTGACCTTCTTATTCAACATTTTTTGGAAGGTATTACTTTTTGACATGACCTAGTGGAAAGTGATGAATTCATTTGCTTTCCTCACAGCTACCCTTTAGTCAGGAATTTCAACATCCCTTAAAGCTTCTTCAAGCGATTTAAATAATTTTGAGACCAAGAACCCTAATTCTTTAGCCTAGGGGGAGAACGTGTGGATAATTCGATCGATTTTTGGGGCAACCTTTGCGTTCAATTCCTAAGCATCCTTTAGAAACTATATGACTAGTTTCAAGGTTGCAACTGCAACTATGATTCTCTCCTAATGTGTCGATATTATTTTTTTAAGTATCGGGAGGATTCTGAATCCCTGTGCCACCAATAGTTAATGCTAAAATTTGGACTCCCTTGCTTTCAAATTTTCCTCCAATTGATTCTTCTCTTGGAGAGTGTTTGTAAGCTTAGAGCATGGCTTCCCAACCTCCTATTTGCAAGTCAGCAAAATAGATTCAATGTTTTTATTTTCTTGTTTTCACCTTTCTATTTCTGTTTGGGACTTTTGAAGGTTGTCGAAGGCCTGAGATCAAACTCTATCCAATTCTTTCCACACATCCTCATTTTGTAGCCCATTATATATGGTATATGTTCTAGCTAAATCACTATCTAGCCTCTAGGATTTTTGTTGATGTTCTGCATTTATTTCATGTTCAATTGTGATCTCGCATTTCAACCTTTATACCTTGGCATGAAGTAGATCTCTCTCACTCTTGGCCTCTTCAAACAACTTAGTTTCTTCACCCTGCTAGCCTTGAAACTTCCTTAGACAGGACATCTCCAAATCTTTTCCTTTGACTTTTTCCTTGAAACATAGATTTTTTGGCACCTACTTCATTTCTATCACTCCCAAGGTTTTTCACCTAGAAGGAGAAAGGTGGGCCAAAAATGCTTATGTTCTCATTAGAGGAAATGGAAAGAGGGATATGAAGTGTGTGCATGGATGTGTTTAAATGCTCAAAACTTATTGAAATTGGAGATTAAGGAATGTATTCTAACCTAATGCAAAAGTCCTAGAAAACATAATGCCTATTCAAACTATTTGACTAGAAATGTAAACAAATTGTAACAAAAAACCTCAAATTGAAGATATGAACCTGGAAGTTGGAAGAGGTTGGAATGAGGCTCTAAACACTTGTAGAAGACACCAAGAATGATCACTAGGACTGATTTTCCATCTTGGGTGAATCAGTCCTATTTTTTCTAGAAAGTGTCAGAACTAGGTTCAGGGAACTGGGTATCCAAATCTACGTAAATCACTATTCAATCCTAGAAATGGAACTAATTCACCATCAATGGTGAATTAGTCCTCTTTAGAAAAATAGAGAATTCTAGACATGATTTTGTGGCTTATGATATGCAATTCTATTTCTAAAAATTCGCTAGATCTGATTCTAAAAAATATCAACCTGTAAACTCTCTCCAAGCTTGAAATAGGGCATGAGACACTGTCAATGACTTTGATGAGATATGTACAAATTTTCTCACCTTTCCATTTGATAAGTATGCATAGACAAACAAATGCAAAGGGGAAAAAGTATTGAAGGTTAGGATATAGGGGTTTTCCTTGGTCAAACCCCTTTTAGGTAATTAAACCAAATGATGAAATAAAGTAATGAAACATGCAACAATGGAGTTGATTACCTTGTCATGATGATATGATCTTGAATGTTTGTAGCAATGGAGGAAGATTAAGCCCTTGAATTCCCTTAGAAGCTTACTTGATGAATTGAAATGTAAAATCCCTAAGATGCTTGACTTGAGATGAAATATTGATGGATGAATAATAAAGAATGGGCATGAATTAAGTTAATGGATGTAAAAATGAGTTTAGAGATGTGATTTTATAGGCCATTCACCTATTTTACCAGTTAATACCTCATCATAGACTGACATGAAGGAAAATTAAAATCAAATTTCACTTTTTTTCCTACTTAAAGGTCAAAATGGGGCCAAATGGGACTCATTCACCAAACATGGTGAATGGGTCCCACTTGGATGGGACTGATTCACCATGCATGGTGAATGGGTCCCACAACGGTTATTTTGATACCTTAGATGCCAAGGAATAAAGAAATAAGGTCTAAAATACAACCTTGTGGGTATTTTATCAATTTGAACCTCAAGATGTAGAATATGGGTTAATAGGGAGGTATGTGTAGAATCATCATGGAAAAAACAGGCCCTTAAGTGGCAAGAAATTTAGAAAAAATTAGAGTTTGGCAACTTGATGTAAAAATTTGAATAAGTTATTTATATTATTTCAAAAATATGTAAGAATACAATATGTAGCAAACTGAATGTAGTTTCTAAACTACTAAGTTTTTTTTTAAAAAAAAAATCTATTTGGTGAAATTTTGAAATTTCAATGCAGTAGTACTTAAATTTCAAGGAAAAAATAAGAAGTGGGTTTCTGTCTAACCACCCTAACCAAAATAAAATGATAATGAATTTTTATAATATTATAGATATAAGTAGAGGACTCATGTCCCGATGTGATGCATATTTTTTTGTAATTTTTTTTCCAAATAAATAATTAATTATGGATTTTTTATTACAACTTTTAAAAAATATAAAAACTTGTATATCTAACCACCTTAACTTGGTGAAAACTTCATGAAATTCATTTTTTTTTAATCCTATAGTATGCAAAGCATAGAATGTGACACATGTTTCAAATTCAAAAAATGTGATACCTTTTTAAACCTATATATGTTTTTCAATTAACCTATCAATCAAGACTTTAGTTATAATTTAAATAGAATATGAATTATAATTATTTATTGAATTCAAAGTAAAGCATAATTTATATTGATGGAAAGCTAAAAATCTCCTTTAAAACCCCTTTTGGTTTTATCAATTTTGGGTTAAAAATAAGTCATCAGCCACATAACCGTCATATTGCAACTTTTTTGGCCCATCATGATGCTACACATACCCAAGGGTCTATTAATGATGATGTAAATGTCAAATAGGTTTTGGGACATAAAAATCAATGTGAAAGTGTGATTAAATACACTTTACAACACTAAAATGAGGTCCACATAGCCTAGGAATGCACAAGAACCAATGTGAATATGCAAGACACATTACAACACTAGTTTATCATTATGTTTAAATTGTGAACCTTCTAGATTGATGTAATAATACTATTAAACATATTTTTATAATGTTGAATTAGGAATAAATAGGTTAATTAAATCTAGAAAAGCATGAAAGTATCTTACAACACTTTACGACACCTTTATAAGACGTTGTTAAAAGCATGTTCTTCAATTTCCAAGGGTCCAAGACCTAATGTGGATGCATAAAATGCCTCGCAACACTTGAATCGAGTCCTCATTAAGTCCATTTTATCATGAATTAATCCCATGCTAAGCAAAGGGTACTTTTTTCTATGACACATTTAGCCCCCACTTTAGTGAGAGGATGAACTTGCTTCAAACTCACACTAAAGTAGACATTCAAGAGAGATCCAAATGGATAGATGCAAATGATAAAGAATGAAAAAGATCAAAGAGGTTGTGGAAGCCCCTAGGATCCAAGATCCTTAGTTAATAAGATACATAATCATACAATGGCAAGGAAGAAGGGGTGAAAAGGATGGATGAAGCTTTGATCATTTGTCTAGCTAGTTGTGGATCAGATCTAGCTCATCTGTTTGAAAAAGAGAACATGTACTCACTCTTGGGAAAAAAAACATAGAAGGGTCCGTTGGGTGAGAAGGCCCAACTATACTCACTCTAGGGCCACATAACTTCTAGCTGTCCACATGGTGAGAAATCCCAAAAAGGTAAGATACATATGCTAGTTGGTATGCACTCACAAACACAAAGGTGGCTATGGGGAAAAGTCATGCCACTAGGCTAGGCTTCCCACACAACCATGTCAAAGTTATACCTCCTGATAAATTTAACAAGGGACCAAAAGAAAATGCTCATGAAGAAAAGGAAAAGGTACCATAGTCATGCAAGTTGTGTTATACAAGGTGGAAAAAGTGTAAAGTGCAAAAAATGCAAAATTTAAAATTGTAAAATGTAAAAGATGTTCAAGGAGTCTTGTTCAGTTCATGCAAGGTCAGCCACTTAGGGAACATTGTGTCTATTGTCTCCAAGAGAGGACAAATCAAAGAAAGGTATATTCACAACTTAGGGGATGCAGTGCATCACATTAGGCAACCAAGAGGAATGTAATATGGTGAGATAGATCACACTTATGAAGGACATCACACCCTATGTCATCCACCAAGTGAAAAACACATCATATAAACAACAAGGCTATACTAGGAACGACAAATTCAAATGAATAATAGTAATGTATACCCCCCACTTTAAAGGAATTGCTAGACATCGTTCTGTGAGCAATTAATTTAAAGTAGAGAGGGAAAGAAAAAGAAAAAAGAAAACAAGACATTAGAGCCAACTTGGAAAGCCCTATGCCAAGTCATATGTTTCAAAGTTAGGTTGCGTCATGTCAAGGAAAATAAAAATCAAAGAAAGGGAGTATGTCACATGCGAGTCAATCTTAAGACATGTCATTCACATCTCAAGCTTGCTCTTATATGTTAATGAAAAGTTAACGAGTAGTCGAAAGAGACAATGACAAGTGACATACAAGGGATAAGGTTGTCTAATTTGTTGCTCCCATTGTAGTGCAGGACAAGGGTGAGCCTAAAGTGGATTACGGTATGATTCCCCTTGCAAGGGATGTGAAACATGTAATAGTGAGAATGCTATCATCCTACAACTATTACATGGAAAGGAGCAGCAACTAATGTTATTTATGTATTGATTTAGGATGTACCAAGGGTAAATGTTTCTTGGAAAAATAGTTGGTGATAGTATGTATGTTGAGTGAAGGTTTTTGGATGGGTTGATGGCTATGAAAGGATAATCACGAAGACTATGATTTGGAAGAATGAGGTTAGGTATAGTGTGAGATGACATAGGATGATGATTAAGGGTTGAATTTGTTGGAGTATCAAAAGTGAAGATAGGAGGGTCTATTTGGTTGTTGGGTGTCACTAAGATACCATTCTTATGCACCATGATATTGACCCTAAGAGGAGACCTAATATGGTCATCACATGTCATAATTGGATTTGGAAAGATAGCTTCATCGCTCATAGGAGAGGAATCAAGAGAAGGATAACTAGGAGTTTCATGGTTACCAATGATGGGATCAAGGAAGGGAGAAAGAAGTTCATGAGTTTCACTACCGATATCTGCTAACACTAAACTATCTTCTTCATGTGCAGAGAAGATAGTAGGAGAAGAAAATGGTAAATTTTCATGATTAGCTACATCAACATCTCCAATAATGTATTCTTGAGTGGGGCAAGTATAGCTCTCAATCATATCCTCCACACAAATGTGTTTATCATGATCGTTTAGGATTGTATCTATATCCACTAAAGGATTGTCACAAGTAGGGGAGGTATGGGGAGATGAAAGGGGACTTGGTAAGGTAGTGGAAATTATTTTATATTTTTTGGCATAATGTTGTTGCAAGGGGGAGTAGAAGGAAGACAAGCAAGGCATTCATGATCTTTAATGATTGTGTCTTCTTGCATCAAGATATCTTCATCACCAATAAGAGAGGTATCAGGAGAAGAACAATTATGATTATCATGATTATTGATGCATGCATCATTTTGGGGAAAAGATTTAGTGATGATTTAGAATAGAGGAAGTCATCTAAGGCTTCATCTAACATTCAAAAATCATCACTACTAAAGGGGTTGGATGTTATGTTTGTGCTAATCTATTCTTTTGATTTTTGTGTTTTCTTATTTTCATTGCATAATGAAGTTGATCGAAATGAGCTAGGAACTAATGTAGAAAATGAATAGTGAAATTTTTTAAGTGCCATGAATGTAAATAATGTCCATTTCTAATGCTGCAATATAAAGACATAGGATGAAATGCAAATGTTCAGATTTCAAACAAAGTAGTTTTCTGATTACACTATATAACAAGCTGAAAATGAAATGTTGCAAATGCAAATTTTAAATTTGAACAATGCATGAAATGAGCTATTTTATGCTAAATATCATGAAATTCAACTAAATGATATATACAAGTGAAGGCAACAAACAAAAGCCTAAATTTTTTTTTTGAGTTCTGTAAAATGTTGCTTTAGGGGTCAGAAGGGACTGATTTGCCTAGTGTGCTGAATGAGTCCCAGTATGGAATTTTATAAGGATTTTTAAAAATTTGTGACTTATTTTGATGCTTTTTGAGTGCTATAATGCATAAATAAATGAAAAATATAGAATTTCAGAAAATGTGAATGAATTGACATGCCAAGAATGCAACCTAAATGCACTTTTTATGAATACAAAATTGAAATCCTACAATGCAAGGTAACTAATGCAAAATGAAATGTAAGAAACTATAGGATGATTAATGGAATCTAAAGTAGAAAAGAGGGTGTTTGAAAAGGTAGGTTGGCCAAAATGAAACATAGATTTTTTGGTATCTATGCGCTTTATATCACTCCTAGAGTTTTTCACCTAGAAAGAGAAAGGTGGTCGAAAAATGCATATGTTCTCATGAGAGGAAATGGAAAGAGGGATTGAAGTGTGCATGTGGATGTGTTTAAATGCTAAAAAATTAATGAAAATATAGATTAAGGAATGTATTCTAACCTAATGCAAATGTGCTAGAAAACACAATGTGTACTCAAACTATTTGACTAGAAATGTAAACGAACTGTAATAGAAAATAACCCAATTGAAGATATGAACTTGGAAGCTAGAAGAGGCTATAATGAGGTTTTGAAAACTTGAAAAAGACACCAAGAATGCTCACTAGGATTGATTCACCATCCTAGGTGAATGAGTCCTATTTTTTCCAGAAAGTGTTGGAACCGGTTTCGGGGAATTGGGTATCCAAATCTACACAAATCACTATACAAGCCTAGAAATGGAACTAAAAATTTACCATCAATGGTGAATGATTTCTCTTCTAGAAAATAGAGAATTCTAAACAAGATTTTGTGGCTTATGATATGCAATTTTATTTCTTAAAATTCCTCGGATCTGAATCTGCGAAACTCAACCTATAGACTCTCTCCAAGCTTAAAATAGGGCTTGAAACACCTTAAATGAATTTGATGAGATATGTACACCTTTTATCACCTTTCCATTTGATAAATCTACATACACAAACACATGCAAAGGGGAAAAAGTGTTGAAGGTTAGGATATAGGGGTTTTCCTTGGTCAAACCCCTTTTAGGTAGTTAAACCAAATGATGAAATAATGTAATGAAAAATGAAACAATGGAGTTGATTACCTTGTCATGATGATTTGATCTTGAAATTTTGCAACAATGGAGGATGATTCAACCCTTGACTGCCCTTAAAAGCTTACTTGATGAATTGCAATGTAAAAACCCTAAGATGTTTGACTTAAGATGAAATATTGATGGATGAATAATGAAGTATGGGTGTGAATTAAGTTAATGAATGTAAAAATGAGTTTAGATATGTGATTTTATAGGTAATTCACCAATTTTACTAGTTAATAACTCATCATAGGCTAACGTGAAGCAAAATTATACTCAAATTTCACCATTTTTCCTTCTCAAAGGTCAAAATGGGGCCAAATGGGACTCATTCGCCACACATGATGAATGCATGCCACCTAGATGCGACTAATTCACCATGCATAGTGAATGGGTCCTACCTAGATGGGACTGATTGACCATGCATGGAAAATGGGTCCTACAACGGATATTTTGACAGCTCAAATGCCAAGGAATAAGGAAATAAGGTCTAAAATGCAACCTTGTTGAGTATTTGATCAATTTGAACCTCAAGATGCACAATATGGGTTAATAGGGGTCTACTAATGATGATGTAAATGCCAAATAGGGCTTGGGATTGAAAAATCAATGTGATTTAAGTGTGATTAAATACACTTTAGAACACTAAAATAAGGTCCAAATAGCCAAGGAATGCTAAAGAACCAATGTGAATGTGCAAGACACATTACAACACTAGTTTATCTTAAGTCTAAGATGGGAACCTTCTAGATTGATGTAATAATATTATTAAACATATTTTATAGTGTTGTATTAGGAAGAAATAGGTTAATTAAGTCTAGAAAAGCGTGAAAGTATCTTACAACACTTTACAACACATTTACAAGGTATGTGCAGGATCATGAGGGGCCAAAAAGTGGCAATATGATGGGTATGTGTAGTGTATAAGGCTAACAAATTTTTTTTTACCCAAAATTGATGAAAGGAAAAGGGTCTTTAAAGGAGATTCTCAACTTTCCACCAATATAAATTATGCTTTACTTTGAATTTAATAAATAATTATTATTCATTTTCTATTTGAATTACCACTAAAGTCCCGATTGATAGGCTCGTTGAAAAACATTTATAGATTTCAAATGGTATCACATATTTTGAATATAAAACATGTGTCATATTCTATGCTTCACATACTATAGGACTAAAAAAAATTGAATTTCATGAAGTTTTGACCAAGTTAAGGTGGTCAAACATATGAGTTTTTATATTTTTTAAAAGTTGTAATAAAAAATTCATAATTAATTATTTACTTGGAAAAAAATTACAACAAAAATGGATCACACTGGGACGTGAGTCCTCTACTTATATCTAAATTATTTTAAAAAACTATTATCATTTTATTGTGGTTAGGGTGGTTAGAGAGACACCTACTTCTTATTTTTTCTCTGAAATTTAAGTACTACTGCATTGAAATTTCAAATTTGCACCAGATAGATTTTTTGTTTTTTTTTAAAATAAACCTGGTAGTTTAGAAACTACATTCAACTTGCTATAGATTATATTCTTACATATTTTTGAAATAATATAGATAAATTATTCAAATTTTTACGTCACGTTGCCTAATTGATTTTTGTAAATTTTTGGCCACTTAAGGGTCTCTTCTTTCCTTGATGATCTTTCCCATACCCTACAAGACGTCATTAAAAGCATGTTAGTCAATTTGCAAGGGTCCAAGACCTAATGAGGATGCATAAAATGCCTCACAACACTTGAATCAAGGCCTCGTTAAGTCCATTTTATCGTGAATTAATCCCATGTCAAGCAAAGGGTACCTTTTTCCATGACACATCCTTGTAGCTGTTCATTGTGGTTTTTATGTTTTCCAACTCTACCTTGTGCTTATTCAACTTTTTTTCCAACTTTTCATAGTCAATGTAAACCACCTTTTGAGTAGCTTTGGATAGAACTACTTAGTTGTACAGAAGAGTCTCACTCAAATTGAGGCCTATGACTCTAATGTCATAATCTTCCAAACTGCATTTCTCCCTTTGGCTTGGATGTCAGTGGCCTCATGAAACCAATTAGTGGAACATTCTACTCTTCATCAAAATAGGTCTCCAACTTCGGGGTAGCTGGATTTTTCGTAGCCTTTCCTCATAGTTTTTCCTTTCTTGCTTGTTGGGCCTACCTTGTTGGTTTTATATGAGCTACAAGATTTTATGGAGAAGCAATGCTCTATGCTACAAGAGAAATACCTAGAGGGAGACTAAAAAGGGTGATGGAAGGATATGCCTTGACTGTCTGAGGTTGTAGAGAGGTGAAAGGAAGCGCTATCATGGAAAAAGGTGGGATACCATGTGTGGACTGGGAAAGAGAGACACCCATCGGAGTAAATGTGGGAACATGGGTGGAAAAAGAGGCATTTTCCTAGAAGAAAATGAGGCTGGTGAAACTAGTAACATGGATGTAATAGTGTTTTCAATAGGTTCTCTTGATAGGGCGATTCAAGAATCTATCACAACTAATGTGGATGATGCTCGTTCGGTGTGTGGGGCTTCTTCATGGGGTTCATTGTCAAATATGGCCAACAAAGTGTTTAGGATGAGGACTTCAGAACCTATAGATGGAGGATTCCTTGTAGCAGATGAGGGAGTAGGAACAAATAAATATGTTGTAGAAGAAAGAAGGGCGAGCACAAGACTTACCTAGGCTATCAAAGTTGAATATCCTGGTAGAGCGAATTCCACTTCTTCTCCTCTACTTGATATGTCTAGTCCACCTAAGTTTTTAACTCATCTCTTCTTAACATGGGTTGGACCAGTGGATTTAGATTCTCTGGTAACCAATCCCACTAAAACTTTGGCCCCTATAGCTATAGAAAATCTCTTTGGGGATAGTTGGGTCCATTTTACCTTTGGCAGGGTGCTAGTGGAAGATGTGATCTACGATCCTTTTTATTTTAAACCTTTTCCTTTCCCTTTTCATGCGTCTAGTTCTTTAGGTTGGGAAGTTTAGAGTGGCACTTTCTCTATTTCATTCTCTTGGTTAGTTTAGAGTGGCACTTTCTCTATTTCATTCTCTTGGTTAGTTTAGAGTGGCACTTTCTCTATTTCATTCTCATTGTTTAGCGTAATGTTTCCATATAGGGAGTTGAGGCTCTTGATTTCTAGTCTATACCTCTAGAAATCTTCCTTCTTTCTTTTCGACCATCCAAGCTTCTTTAACTATGTTTTGAGGGACTACCCATCTTAATGCTTTGTTGCAACTTTGCCACTTTGTGATAAAATGGGAGCCAACATTGTAGATCAAATGGTATAAAATCTAGGTTGTGTGGACATAGAAAAAGTAACCCTTCTATTTTTTCTTCCTGCTTAGGCCCTCCTTTTGATTTTTGGTTAATTTTTCCTTGATTTAATGTTGTAATGTGGTCAACACATTCACATTAGGTCTTGGACCCTTATGAATCATTAAGAACTTTATGATGTCTTGTAAAAGTTTTGTGAAGTGTTGTAACACACTTTCACACTTTTCTACGATCTTATTAATATAATTCACCTAAACAACCTATTTTTATCACTTACCAAGCCTTATTTGAAAGCGTTGTAAATTGTCGTAACAAACTTTCATGCTTTTCTAGGCTTGTCATCAATAATTTGACCCTTTCTTATGTTTAGATGAGTCCTTAATGCACTTACAGGCCTTACTTAAGTGTGTTTTAGATAATAATCCCATTAGACATTAATTAATGCAATTTAATTCCTAACACCCATTAAAATTTCCATGGTGGGACCAAGTTGCCACTTGGGGTGACTTAGTCCCATTTGACACAAAAATCAAAATTATTTCAAAATTATGGCAATAAATTATTTTCTAGACCTTGAGGTCAGCGTGTGATGTGGTATTTTCAAAAAAAATTGTATAATCATGTATAAATATAGGGTTTTCATCTCAATTTTCTTCTTCTAATTGCATATGTAATTCATTCACTTAATCAATCAAGCAATTATGAACCAATCAAGTTATTTAGCATTCAAGCACTTTGGAGCCATTACTTGCATATCTTTAGATTTTTACATCAAGGGTTTGGTCAGTTATAGCATTGCATGTTGTTCATTCATCATTCTCTTTTCATTTCATTTCATTTTCAAGGGTCTAACTACCAAACTAGGGTTTGAGCAAGGAAAACCCCTATTCCTTAACCCTTTAGCCTTTTTCCCCTCCTTGGATGTGTGTTTTTTTGATCTTGTATCTAGATTTTTCAAAGAGTAAGGTATTAAAAGGTGTCATCAATCCATCAAAGTCATTAAAAGTCAAAAAAATCCTAAAAGAAGCTTCGTGATCTCCTACAAACCAGATTCTATAGATTCAGATCTAGAGACTTATCAAGGACAAAAGTGTAGATTGAAGACTACAATTTTTTTTCCCAAATTTCCTAAGATTCATAGGTGGAATAAGTCACCATCTATGGTGAATTAGTCCCTCTTCCAGGCCTAAAAAGTTCTTTCTATAGTTCTGGATACCCTTTTGGCTAAAACTTGTTCTGATAGAATTTCCCTTAAAGAAGAATAAATCGCCTAGCTTGGTGTAAGTGTCCCAGTTGGCTTCAAGAATGGTTTCTGTGGGATTCCAAAGCCTCCCTTCATCACATTCCAATGTCTAGGTACACCTCTCCAGTCTCATTCATTTATGTTATTGTTTACTTTCATTTATAGGTCATTTTGCATATCACAACATGTTTTCAAACATTTTACATTTTATTAATTTTGCAATAGTGATCAATATCTTTTATCAGTCTATTGCATTTAGGAGATTATATTTAGGAATATTTCATTCATATTTGCATTAGTCTTGAGTGGGGACATTACAAGTTTTGGCATACCTCTCTCCTTTTAGGAGGAAAAACCTAGAAGTGTTAGAAAGAATTGTTGTGCGAAAATCTTTGTCCACATTTTGGTGAACTCAACTTTACAACGTTATATTTTTTATTTCAAGTGCATTTACATCCTAGTAATAGCTTAAATTAGTATTGCATTGAATTTTTCATTGTTTAACTTGCATTCTAGGGTTTTAAAAATAGCATTAGTGAAAAGCTCATCTAGCTTGCATTTTTGCACTCCATTTTATTCAAAATTCACAAAATTCTGCATATTCATATTGTATCTGCATCTAGAAACCTAAAATGCATAAAATTCAATTAAAAAGTTGTGAATTTTTTTTTTATAAAAAACTACTTGGACTAATTCACCACCTTGGACGACTTAGTCTAATTGCACATTCTGCACTATAATTTATGTCATCTGTAGATCATTTTCTGTATTTTTGTTTTCTATTGTTACATTTCTTTCACTATTTCTAGATTTATTTTTTTATTCCATTTCTTTCACTTAGTTTAATTTCATTTCTTTGCATCATGGAAAAGTGTTTTAATCAACTTTGGATGTCATTAAAATCCTTAATTTACATGTCAAGCTAGGGTATCTTTAGGATCATCATGGAAAAAGCAGGCCCTTAAGTGGCAAAAAATTCAGAAAAATCAGAATTAG
Source organism: Sequoia sempervirens (assembly GCA_007258455.2). NCBI lineage: Eukaryota > Viridiplantae > Streptophyta > Pinopsida > Cupressales > Cupressaceae > Sequoia > Sequoia sempervirens. The sequence goes on along the minus strand of VDFB02270831.1, from coordinate 19,487 downwards.
GCAACTTGACGTTAAAATTTGAATAAGTTATCTATAATATTTCAAAAATATGTAAGAATAGAATCTGTAGAAAATTGAATGTAGTTTCTAAACTATTAGGTTTATTTTAAAAAATAAATCTATTTGGTGAAAATTTGAAATTTCAATGCAATAGTACTTAAATTTCAAGGGAAAAATAAGTAGGTGTCTATCGACCACCCTAACCACAATAAAATGATAATATTTTTTATAAGATTTTATATATAAGTAGAGGAATCATAACCGGATGTGATGCATATTTTTTTGTAATTTTTCCAAGTAAATAATTATTTATGAATTTTTATTACAAATTTTAAAAAATATAAAAACTTGTATGTCTGACCACCTTAACTTGGTCAAAAATTCATGAAATTTAATTTTTACTTTTTTAATCCTATAGTATGTAAAGCATAGAATGTGACGCATGTTTGATTCAAAAATGTGATACTTTTTGAAAGCTATAGATGTTTTCAATCAGCCTATGAATCGGGACTTTAGCCGTAATTCAAATAGAAAATGGATAATAATAATTTATTAAATTCAAAGTTAAGAATAATTTATATTGCTAGAAAGATGAGAATCTCCTTTAAAAACCCTTTTCATTTCATCAATTTTGGGTAAAAAAAAAGTCGTCAGCCACATACCCTACACATACCCATCATATCACCACTTTTTGGCCCATCATGAGCCTGCACATACCCGCTGTGCCTTTAGGACCGATCCTAATGAAATTGAACTTCCACATTCTCCTTCAACTCCTCATAAATTTCCTCCTCGTGATGTTGACATCATTGGAGAAGATGGTGACAATATGAATAAGTTCCTAAATGCATTCCTTGACAACCTTGAAGCTAACGCTGATATGTTTGGTTACTTACATCTTGAAACAAACAAAGACCTAAGTTCCCTCCACCAAGTGAACCTAGTTCTTCTAAAAATAAACCCCTCAACCATTTTATGATAACAAAGTCACCAATACTCCAATCAACCTTGAAGAAACCTATGGAAAAGGTTTTACTATTCTAAGCTAACAAGAATGTGACAAAACTATTGAACATGAAATTCACCAACTCTTAGAGAAAAATACCAAAGATGACAACACAACAGGGTTAGGATAGCAAGATCCCTCTCATAATAGTAATCCTCTTAGAGAATATCTAAGGCTTCATGATGATGGCACGGTAATCTCTGATTCCCCTCCTAATTTGAATGTCCTTCCTCAAGAGAAACTCTTACCTGATAAAAATGACAAGGACGATAGGATCACCTTAGGTCCTCCTCCTTCCATTTGAGAAAAGGGTGAATCTAGCAAACGTAAAAGACCTTACAAGTTACAAAAAATCAAGTTTCCTCGCTATCCACCACCTGAATGTGAAAGGAAATTGCAAATACTTTTAATCAAAGTACTCATACTATTACCACATATGAATAGGTTGGTACATAGAAGCGATGAGTGTCATCAATTGCAAGAAATATTGATCAAGTATCATTTCAATGGCGATAATTGCTATCCAGTAATTCCAAAAACCACCCTCCAAATCTTTGTCATGTAATAGTTGTAGAACATTCTCTTTTCACTATTACATGACCTTTCCCATCACCTACCTTGGCTCATTCTTGTCTTGCACTTAGTGGGGGCAAGAATTTTCTAGCCTTGCCCTGGTAATGCATTTGTCATTGTCCCTTAGTTGTGTTATTCACCTTCCTCTTATACTGACTGAGACTGGGAGGCGGATAATTTCCTCGACGCTTGACTTATGTTTTCCTTACTAGTCTTATGCACTTTATTTTTCTTTTTCTTTTGGGTGTTTGCATGTGCTTAATGTGATCCCTTGTGATGTTCCATTTGATTTTCTCTCTTTGTGTCATTCCTCTATTTTTACCTTCATTCTTCTCTATGTTGTACATTGCTTTTTCCTTTTTCTTTTTGTTATTTTCTTATCTTTTCCTTTTGGGGATGACACAAGGCATTGAGACATTCATGTCTCTTTCATGTTGATCCAAAAGGCATTTCTTTTTTCTTTTTGTCTTTTTCTTGTGTTTTCGTTTTGGGGATGACACAAGGCATTGAGGCATTCATGTCTCTTTCATGTTGACCCAAAATAATTTTCTTTTTTCTTTTTCCTTTTCTTTTATCATTTCTTGTGTTTCCTTTTGGGGATGATGCAAGGCATTGAGACATTCTATGTCTCTCTCATGTTGACCCAAAAGATTTTCCTTCTTCTTTCACCTTTTATTTTTTATTTGTCTTGTGTTTTCCTTTTGGGGATGACACAAAGTGTTGAGACACCCTATGTCTCTTCCATGTTGACCCAATAGGTTCTTTCTTTTTCTTTATTTTGCTGTCTTTGTGTCATTCTTTTAGTTCTATGTATTTGAGGGATGATGACAGTTCTGAGCTCTCTAAGCAACATTGTAGCAAATAATATACTGACCTCAAATCCATAGATCCCTTATGTGTTTGGCATTTTCTTTTTTTGTGAAACTCCTTTATTTTCCTCTCTTTCACATGACACAACCTTATTTGGAAACATATGACTTGGCATAGGGCTTTCCAAGTTGTCTCTCATCTATTTCTTTCTTGTTTGCATTTTTTTTTCTCATTTCCTACTTTAAAGTAATTGATTAAAGAATGGTGTGTAGAAATTTATTTAAAGGGCATGTGTAGGATCCTCATGGAAAAAACAAGATCTAAAGTGGCAAAAAATTCAAAAAATTTAGAGTTAGGCAACTTGACATAAAAATTTCAATAACTTATAAATCTATATTATTTAAAAAATATGTAAGAATAGAATCTATAGAAAATTGAATGTAGTTCTAAACTACTAGGTTTATTTAAAAAAAAATTATTTGGTGAAAATTTGAAATTTCAATGTTGTAGTACTTAAATTTCAGGGAAAAAATAAGAAGTAGGTGCCTGTCCTTCTAGCCTAACCACAATAAAAATGATAATATTTTATATAATATTTTAGATATAAGTAGAGGACTCATGTCCCAATGTGATGCATATTTTTTTATAGTTTCTTTCCAAGTAAATAACTAATTATCATTTTTTTATTGAAACTTTTAAAAAATATAAAAACTCACATGTCTAACCACCTTAACTTGGTCAAAATTTCATGAAATTCAATTGTTTTTTTCAATATTATAGTATGCAAAGCATAGAATGTGACACATATTTCAAATTCAAAACATGTGATACCATTTGAAAGCTATAAAAAAAATTCAATTAGCCTATCAATCAGGACTTTAGTCGTAATTCAAATAGAAAATGAATAATAATTATTTATTAAATTCAAAGTAAAACATAATTATTGGTGGAAAGCTAAGAATCTCCTTTAAAAATCCTTTTCATTTCATCAATTTTGGGTGAAAAAAAGGTCGTCAACCACATACCCTACACATACCCATCATATCGCCAATTTTTGGCCCATCATGATCCTACACATACCCTAAAGTGGGGGATACATTGGAATTATTCTTTTGTGTTTTTCGTTTTTCATGGTTCTTAGTGTAGCCTTGTTACTTCATAGAATGCATTTGTACGTTGTGGATGAAATTGGGTATGATTTCCTTCATGAGCATGATCTATCTTAACATATTACATTCCTCTTAGTGGCTTGATGCAACACATTACATCCCCTAAGTTGTGAATTTTCTATTCATTGATCGGTCCTCTCTTGGAGACATTAGACACAATGTTCCCTAAGTTAAAGGCCTCACATGAATTAAGAAAGACTCCTTTTAACATCTTTTCCATAGTCCATTTTCCATTTGTTATATGGCCACCTTGCATAACACATCTTGCATGCCTATGGTGTCATTGCATTTGTTCATGAGCTTCAAGCATATGAAGTTGTGCTTCTTTCGTGAAGCTTGAAAAGTCATTTTCTTTTGTGGCACCTTATTAAAGCTATCAAGAGGTATCAGTTTGGTATGGTTGATTTGGAAGCCCATTTTGAGGAATGACTTTCCCCATAGCCACTTGCATGTGTGTGAGTGCATAAAAACCATGAGTGTATGTTTCTCACCTTCTAGGCCTTCTCACCCAGCAAACAGCCAGGAGTTCCATCACCTCAAAGTGAGTATACATTTATTTTTTTGAATAAATAGCCTAGATCTGATCCACATCGTGTTGGAAAAATGGTTGAAGCTTGATCTGATTCATTCATTCTTTCTTTCATTTTTCTCTCTTTCATCTTTGGCATCGTGTGCTTTCTCCTTTTCATTGTTCTTGATATCATGTGTGTTCCTTTTGCACTTATGTTGGTTTGTCATGAGATCTCGATCTTGGGGGCTTAATCACCCCTCTTGATCATTTTTGTCCCATCTTGTTAGCATTGGTTCATGGGAACTACTCTTGATTGCACATGGTTCTACTTTAGTGTGAGTTTGAAGTAGGTTCATCCTCCCACTAAAGTGGCGGCTACATGTGGACATGAAAAAGGTAACCCTTCTATAGTTTTTTCTTCCTATTTAGGCTCTCCTTGTGATTTTGGCTTAATTTTTCCTTGATTTAATGTTGTAATGTGGTCAACACATTCACATTAGGTCATGGACCCTTGTGAATCATTAAGAACATTATGATGTCTTGTAAAAGTGTTGTGAAGTGTTGTAAGAGAATTTTGCACTTTTCTAGGATCTTATTAATAGAATTCACCTTAAAAACTTCTTTTTACCACTTACCAAGCCTTATTTCAATGTGTTGTAAAGTGTTGTAACAAAATTTCACACTTTTCTAGGCTTCTCGTCAATAATTTGACCCTTTCTTATGTTTACATGACCCCTTAATGCACTTACATGCCTTACTTAAGTGTGTTTCAGAGAATAATCCCATTAAACATTAATTAATGGAATTTAATTCTTGACACACATTAAAAATTTTCTAGTGGGACCAAGTCGCCACCTTGGGAAACTTAGTCCCACTTGACACAAAAGTCAAAATTATTTCAAAATTTTGGCAAGATATTATTTTCTAGACATTGAGGTTAGCCTGTGATGTGGTATTTTTTAGGAAATTTTGTATAATTAGTATAAATATAGGGGTTTCCTCTCATTTTTCATCTTCTAATATCATAATTCATTCACTTAATCAATGAAGAAATTATCTAGCAATCAAGTGGTTTAGCATTCAAGCACTTTGGAGCCATTAGTTGCATATCTTCATATTTCTACATAAACAGTTTTGTGAGTTGTAACATTGTATGTTGTTCGTTCATCATTCTCTTTTTATTTCATTTCATTTTCAAGGGTTTAATTACCAAACTAGGGTTTGAGCAAGGCAAACCCCTATTCAATAACTCTTAACCCTTCCCCCCCTCCTTGCATGTGTTTTGTAGGTCTACTATGTATATTTTTCAAAGAGAAAGGTTTTAAAATGTGTCATTAGTCCATCAAATTCTTCCAAATTCAAAAAAACCATAAAAGAAGCTTGGAGATGTCCTATAGACCAAATTTTGTAGATTCAAATCCAAAAACTTATCAAGGACAAAAGTGTAGATTGAAGACTGCAAATTCCTATAAAAAATTTCCTGAGATTCACAAGTGGACTAAGCTAACATCTATGGTGAATTAGTCCCACTACTAGGCCTAAAAAGTGTTTTCTGCAGTTCTAGATACCCTTTTGGCTTAAACCTATTTCAGTAGAATTCTCTCGAAACAAGACTAAGTCACCCAACTTGGCGTAAGTGCCCCAGTTGGCTTCAATAGTGATTTATGTAGGATTCTAGAGCCTCTTTGCATTGCATTCTAGTTTCTAGGTGCAGCTCTCTTGTCTCATTCATTTGTGTTATATTTTACTTGCATTTCTATGTCATTTTGCATGTCACAACGTGTTTTCAAACATTTTCTAGTTTAATAGTTTTGCACTAGTGATCATTATCTTTTCTTAGTTTATTTCATTTAAGAGATTACATTTAGGAATATTTCACTCATATTTTCATTAGGCTTGAGTGGGGACATTGCAAGTTATCACATACCTCTCTCCTTTTAGGTGAAAAACCCTAGAAGTGCTAGAGAGTCTTGTGGTTCCAAAATATTTTTCCACAGGTTGATGTAGACCTCTTCCCTCTCCTTGTTTGGGTTCTTTCTTGATGTAAAATACTCCTACCTTTTGTGTTTTATAGTCGAAAGATGTCCCACATGATTGTACCTCCATGTGTGACAAATGAGAACTAGGCCTAGGTGAGCAAATTTTCTAGTCGACACATCCCACTCCTCCCTTTTAGCAAGTGTTACCTGACTTTTGGTAATGGTAAGGGGAATTGGGTAAAGTTCCCTTTTGTTCCTCCATTTTCCATAGGATTTTTTAGCAATAGTTTCCTAGCGGCATGCCTCCAAAGCGAAGGTCTTATATGTTACAAATTTAGGGATCCTAAAAGGATCCTCAATAAAACCATGAAATTTGATGAAGGAAAAGTCAACTCCCAAAAAATAATCCACTAGTGTCTGGTGGAATTTCATCCATTGTAAGGCTCTAGGGGTAAACTAGGTTGGAGGGTATACAGACAAATCTAAGAGTACTGGTTGTAGGAAATAGTCAATAAACGAATAATAATACCATGTTTTGGAAAACACATGGGTGCAAACCAAAAATGGCTTATACAACCTCTTTGCTTCAAACCTACTAAGAGACAAATATCCTCTAAAAAATTTTGGGTTCTAGTGTAAAATAAAATGTCCTAGAAAAGAAGAATACCTAAACCAAAAAGTAATGTCATAATTTTTAAAGTATTCTAGCATCTTTTCATCCAATGCATTAGCAAAACCAAAATACTTTTGGATCCTCTATGTTGTAAGCATGAAATTCAAGATCACCTAGAATGTTTAAACCTTTTCGTCTTCTTTACAGATGTAAATATAAGATAACATTGTGAAAACAACCTGCACATCTGATTTGAACTTTCTGTGTGCTAGAAGGAAGATGAGTTTCTTGCCTTCCAACTTATCATTTGTTTCATCAATATAAAATTCTAATCGCTTGTCACTAGTTTTCCATAAACCTTCCATCCTTTTGTATTAAAATCTTTCAACATCCTAGTTTATAGGGATGCACAATATATCCTAAATGGCCACTATGCTGATTGTAACCCCCAACCTATTGCCATTGATAACCTTTGTTTCTTTATCTAACCTTTTCACGCATGCATCCACCAGCTTTGGACATGGATGTATGGAAGGCAATAGGAATTGTGGAAAATTTCAATACTAAAGCCGTTTCACAAAGCCCTTGGTTGACCTATAGGTAATAATTTTCTACATTGCTCCTTCCCTAAGGTTTTTTGGATTTACATGTAACTTTGGGTAAAAAATATTTTCTACAAAATATTTAACCACCTCCTTCTTAATGGGTTTTCATGCCTGTATTTTTTTAGTATGTGCAAAACTCTGATCTTTTGGCATTGGGGCATTAGCATACAAATCCTTTCCAAAAATGTTGGTGTAGCCTAGTCAGGTAGATGAGACTCTAGGTTGTTGACCAGAAGATGATTCCTCTACCATTGTTACATTCTTGGAAGAATTTGTAGACAACTTCTTTAGAGTAGCAATTGTTTGAGGTTTTTGATACTTAGCAAAAGATGCTTTTTGGGTGCATTTAATTTTCACATGTACATGACATAAGGCATTATTGTTAGCAATAACTTGCTAAGTTCTTCCAATGATGATATACATGTGGAGTAGGATTTGTATCCCTCAGGAATGCCAACCTTGCAATGAGAATGTAATTAGTACATTCCTCCTGCCACCCTTTTTACAAAAAAGCCTTGCACAATGGGAAGTGTGCCTTTAGCAATGCAAATCATGCTTTGAGTTATGAAAATTTACTTCAAAAAGAAATTTACATTTAATTTTGTAGAGTTTACCACTTTAAGAAAAGTCTTTTCACATAAGCGAACAAGTTGGGATTGATCATGATAGCGGACACATGGTAGCAAATGGTACATGCGATCGTTTACTCCCAACACTTGAATTAATTTATCAAAGATTTGTTTGAGATCCTTTGTATGATTTATCCTTCACCTCCTAGCATGTTAATATGTTATCTATTGTTGCCTAATGGGAGATAGATTTTCCATTTGTTGAGCTTTCCGTCACACATCTTTCTATAAATAGCGATACCACCTTAGTGAGAAAATTACTAAATTAGAATTTGAGTTAGTGAGCTCCCCACCTGCATTTTTCATTTCACTAGCCTGTAGCTTGCATGTTGCCATCATGTCTATCATAGGTACCCTAATTCATCTCTTGAGTTAAAAGCTACAAAATTCCTTTGTAGGCAAAGCTAGTAGTGAGAGAATTAAACACTCAGTAGGGAAGAATGACTGTCTCATCATCATGGCATTCAAATGGGTGCTTGGGAAAGATTATGTGAAGGACATGAACCAACCATGGTGTAACTCTAATGGATTCCTTTCTATATTTGGACATTTCCAATCCCTCAATTATTGAACTATTCCATGCTATGTTTGATTTTGGCATACTTAGACTGGCTCAATGAGATCATGCAAGTAGCTATCCTTGTTTCTGTCATTCTGACCACCATAAATATCCACAAGAATGTCAACTTTGGGGAAGTGGTGCATTGGTTTCCCTTTCTCATTGAATTTTGAACTATGGACATGGAGAGGCATTGCACACTATCTTGACCCATGACATACTTCCTTTTGAGGGAGTATAAAGTGGAGCACATTCTTAGGCTTGACTACAAGAATCATTTTGAGTTCCTTGTGTATATATGTGGTATCAAGGATTGAGTTTTGCATCATGCCCACATGTGTTTTGTTGTGTTGTGTCAACTCCTACTACTGCCCTTTTGAAGAAAACTCGAAGAAGCAACATTTTGACTATCACGATGGATGGGGGCTTTAATTCCACTACCATTTTGTGTTGCCTCCCCTTTTTTTTCTTTTTCAAAGATGTATCTTTGAAATGGGGAAAATTATATTGAACTCTCTTTCACCTTTAGGGTTTAGGACCTGAATGGAGAGAGACAATCTTCACACACTTCACTCAAGAACAAACACTTGAGATTCCAATGCAAAGGAGATTGAAATCTTGCAAAGGAACTATCCTAAAGGCTGAATGAAATCTAATGAGGGGTTCACCACCAAGTTTAGACTTGGAAAAGATAATGCAATCGACAATGAAATGTAAAGCCCTAATTGAATGCAAAATAACATTAAATGACCTGGAAAATGCTTGAAACAACACAAAAAATGATGAAATTGAAAGTGTGCACCTAGGAGACTAAATAAAGGTAGAATGAAGGCCTAAATTCATATAAAATCTACTATCAATACTGAGTAGGACTCTTTTTCCAAGTTGGGTGAATCAATCTTGCTTCTAGGAAAATGTGCAAATGTAAGTTTTAGCTAAAAGGGTCTCCAAATCTATGAAAATATTTGTCAGGCCTATACAGTGGGACTCAGTCAGTACTAATGGTGAATCATTCCACTTCTACTTTTTTAGAATTTTGAGAACTAATTTTTTTCCTCTTAGTATACTCTACTCTTGTTGACTGGTTTCTAGATCCAAAACTACAAATTGCAACCTATAGTTCTTCTCCAAGCTTTTTCAAGGCTTCATGAAAACTTTATGGTTTTGACAACCTTTCTCCAAATTTTCTCCTTGAAAAATCTACAACCTGGCTTAGCAAATCAAACACAATAAGAGGGAAAAATTTGTTTGTCTAGTCAATAGGGGTTTTCCTTGGTCAAACCCCTTGTTGGTAATCAAACCTTGAAATGAAAGAAAATATGAATGGAGAATGATGAATGAACAAATAGTAATGTTGCAACTCACAAAACCCTAGCAATAAAGTGCTGAAATTATCTTGAAATGGCTGCAATTAATGTGGTTCTTGAGTTTTTCTTGAATGATGTTGATCTTCCTTGAAACACTTGCTTGGATCATGAACTCTACATCACAACCGTTAGCACAATAACAAACATGAAGAATCCAATCTTTGACATGATGATTGGAACTTGAAGAATGTGCTAAAATGGTTGATAATCTTCCCTTGAAAACTCTTGAATGCTCTTGTGAATTCTCAAATTCTCTTGTGAACTTGATAAGTGATCTCTTGAATGCTAGGTGAGAATATGAGTGAAAGAACCTTGTATTTATACCCAATTATGCAAGAATTTATGAAATTAGAACACTACAAGCTGATAACAGATCTAGGAGAATAAGATATCACCAAAAATTTGAATTTAAATTTGGGCTACATGAGATTCATTCACCCAAGGTGGAAAATGAGTCCCATCAGACATAATATATGGGACAAAAAATGAAAATTTCTTAAAAATGTGTAAAAACTACTTCAAGGCCAAAAGATCTAGGCGGTACCCATTTTTCCAAGGTGGTGAATGAGTCCTAGAAACTATATCTAGGCCACACAAGCCATGAACACCTGAGTTATGATTGGTCAATGATTGGTGTAAGGTTTATCCTTTAAAAGATGTAATAAATGAGGCTTGTGGATGCAAAATAGGGCTAGAATTATAGCATAAGAAAGCCCAATTATTAATGAAAAGCCTAGAGAAATGTGAAAGTGTGTTACAACACTTTACAACACTCCAAATAAGGAAATATTAAGGTTTATTTTGATTAAAATTATGTTTATTATGCTTAATTGATAAAACCCTAGAAAAGTGTGAAAGTGTGTTACAACACTTCACAACACTTTAGCAAGGTACTACTAAGTTCCATTAGTTCACAAGGGACCAAGACATAATGTGAATGTGTTATCCATATTACACAACTAAATCAAGGAAAAATTAAGCCAAAATCCACAAGGAGGACCCAAATGACTATGAAAATGTCAAGGTATCTATTTTACTACACTACATTTAGCCCTCACTTTAGTGAGAGGATGAACCTACTTCAAACTCACACTAAAGTAGAGAAAAATGCACCAATTGGGGTTGAAAAGTACCAATGCTAGCAAGATGAGATGAAAAAAATCAAGAGGGGTGATCAAGCCCCCAGGATCAAGATCCCATGACAAACCAACATAAGCACAAAGGAACACACATGAGAATGATATAAAGATAAATTAAAAGGCACAAGAATACACTACCAATGATGAATAGAAGGAAAGGTGAACTAAAATAATTGTATCAACTTCAACCATTTTCCCATCATGATGTGTATCAGATCTAAGCTATTTTTCCAAAAAATACATACTCACACTAAGGCAATGAAACTCCTAGTTGTTCATCGAATGAAAAGTCCTAAAAGGTGAGAAAAATACACTCATGGTTGGTATGTACTCACACACACGCAAGTGGCTATGGGGAAATTTATTCCTTAGATCAGGCTTCCCACTCAAACCATACCAAAGTTATACCTCTTGATAACTTTAGTAAGGCACCACAAAAAAATAATTTTCGAGCTTTATGAGGCAAGAAAAACTGTGTATTCTTGGAGCTCATGATCAAACAAGATGGCTCTAGAGGAATGCAAGCTATGTTAAATGCAAGGTGGCCATATAACAAAAAATCCAAAATGAAAAATAGAAATGTTGAAAGGATTCTTGCTTAGTTCATGTGAGGTCTTTAATTTAGGGAACATTGTTCCTAATGTCTCCAAGAGATGACCAATCAAAGAATATAAGATTGACAACTTAGGGGATGCATTTTGTTACATCGAGCCACCAAGAGGAATATAATATGCTAAGAGAGATCACAATCTTGAAGGAAATCACACCCAATGTCATCCAAAAAGTAGAAAACACATCATATGAAGTAAGGAAACTACACTAAGAACCATGAAAAAGAAAAATACAATAGAATAATGCCAAAGTATGCCCCCCACTTTAAAGAAATTGCTAAACACCAGGTTTTGAGAAATTACTTTAAATTAGAAAATGAAAAATGCAAACAAAAGGGAAGAGATTAGAGCCAACTTGAAAAGCCCTATGTCAAGTCATATGTTTTTGATTGAAGTTGTGTCATGTAAGAAAAAAATAAAAGAGGGGTTTCCCCCCAAAATAAAAATACTAAACACATAAGGGATCTATGTATTTGGTGTTAGTATGTTCTTTGCTAAATTATTTTTATAGAACTATGAACTATCATCATCCCCCAAATACACATAAAACTAAAAGAATGACACAAAGAGAGTGAAAAAAAAAAGAAAAACCTTTTGGGTCAACATGGAAGAGACATAGGGTATCTCAACGCCTTATGTCATCCCCAAAAGGAAAACACAAAAAAAATGAAAAAGAGAAAAAGGCAAGGAAGAATAAAATCCTTTTGGATCAACATGGAAGAGACATAGTGTGTCTCGATGCCTTGCATCATCCCCAAAAGAAAAACACAAGAAAAATTTTAAAAAAGAAAAATTATACGAAAAAGAAAAGCCTTTTGGGTCAACATGGAAGAGACATAGGGTGTCTCGATGCCTTGCGTCATCCCAAAAAGGAAAACACAAGATAAATGAGAAATATATGAAGATAAAAAGTGAAAGAGAGAAATGACATAGAGAAGAATGAAGGTACAAATAGAGGAATGACAAAAAGAGATAGAAAACATCAAATTGAACATCACAAGGGATCACATGATGCACATACAATTAAAAAAAAGAAATAATGCAAAAGAATAGTAAGGAAAATGCAAGTCAACCTACGAGCACTTGTCATTTTCCTCCCAATCATGTTCATTGTATACCGAAGGTGGGAAAATAGCCAAAGGGACAAAAGCAAGTGTCGAACTAGGAGAAGCACCAGGTTCAACACTCTTTGTAGGAGATTTATTGTTTAAGCTCATGGAAGAGGAAAACAATGTATTCAATTCCAACAACCTTGACATCATCATCCAAATTAATCACAATAGGAGGTCAAAGGATAATTTGCATGGACGAGTTCAACTCTTGTTGTGGTTGTTGTATTGGATTGTTTTATTTTTGGGAAAGGGTAGAATCATCATAAATTGCTTTTTTCAAGTTTGGATCTTGATTTTCTTTGTAAAATTCTTTCAGTAACCTGAGAGGAAGGGCATTACTTCTATGCCTACACTCCCTAGAATTTTTGTTTCTTTTGGTTTTATTTTCAAGTTGCATTTTTGTAGGAGTGGGTTGATCAACCATACGTTTCTTTTCTTCCCTAAGGGGAGGAATGGAAGGAACCATGGGAGGTTGTTCAACTACTTTCTATTTGATTTTGTAAACTTGTTTTATTCTATGAGGTGTGATGGGATTGGTTTCATTATCTCTTGGTTGTTTGTAGGATGAAGTTTATGTTTTAGGTTGGTCTTGGTTTTTGGCTCTTGTTTAGGTTCAAGCATAGTTTCATCAAGGATGGGAGGTTCGAAGGTGGATGGGCACATGTTTAAGAGAGATAGATTAGCTATTTTATTTGCTTTGAATTTTTGATAGGATATGAAAAAGAATTCTTCTCATGGCTTTATAGGTTCCATGGGCTTAGGACAAAAGGCATCTAAGGAAAATTTTCCTTTGGATGATAAAGGGTTAAAGCCGCTATGGTGAATAGTGAATACTTCATTGTTAGAGGGAAAATTTAAGCATTTATGCACAATCAAAGGGATGAATTTCATGGAGTGAAGCCATGGGTGGCCTAGCTTCACACAAAATTGGTCTGACTATAGGATGATGGAGAATGTGACATGTAATGTTTTTGGTCCTATTTGCAATAGTAAGGTGATTGATCCTATTGTAGGGCAAGAAACACCATTGTGTTTCTTGATCCATGCTTTTAGTTTATCATATTTGTCTTGTTAGAGTTCATGCAAAAGGAAAATTTCCTAGGTGATCACATTCTCTTCATAGGTAGGATCTATTGGTATCCCATTAGTGGGCTTTTCATAGATACGGTAGGCTATGTAGAGAGGACCATCGGGTGCATGTTTAATTATAACTTTAGAGGAGAAATCAATATCAAGAGGACTCTTTGTTAAGCCCTTATGAGGTATGATGTCTATCACCTCTACCATTTCCTCTATAGAATTGACATTCATAACATTATTTAGAAAAAAATCATTGTCTTCATAATCTGTATCAACAGACATCACATATTTATTTGTAGTTTTGTTGCCTTTGACAAACAAAATATTATGTTTTGGCATTAGGTTGGTAAAAATCTGCAATTTTTGATTCAGAGGGGCAAGAAACCTATTTCTTTGATCACTAACGCCTCCAATGGACAAACGGTAAAAAACAATGAGGTCTTGCATGAGATGTTTAAGACACTTGCAATGTTCTATGTCATGTCCATTTTCTCGGTTATAGTAGCAATAAGAATTTGATTTAAAGCTCAGAATCAAAGGCTTATTAGGGTCGGGTGTTTTGAAGGGAGGCAAGGTAATCATTATTTGTTCTAAAATTTTGGACATTGTGTTATGAAGGGTATCAGGAAAAGGAGTAAATTGTCTTTTTGGATCTCCATGATTAAAAGGAACTATGGCTTTGACAATAGCTACTTGGTTATTGAAAATTTGAGTTTTTTATTAAGGAGGGTTAAATTTAAGGAACTCTTTTTTTTTTTTTCTAAAAGGTTGGGAATAGTTTTGGTTTTCAGGATCAGATCTTTATATTTAACTAGAAGTGGAATTTGTATCTTGACTACTAAATGAATTTTTGATAATTGTAGAGGGAAATACACATGCGCATGAAGGATGTGACTCTAATCATGGTAAGCTTGTCTTGAATCTTAATTTTTAAATTTTATATGAACATCTTTCGAAGGTGTGGGTTAGGGACCTTGACATTAATTTGGGAATAAATCAATTGATAGCATGAGATAAAATTAATTATCTTTTCTTCCTCTTTTTTCTTTTATCTCATCAAATTGGCCAAGGTCATCTTGGGAGTCATATGCACTTTGAAATGGTTTAAAAGTGCCTCAACAAGTTCATTAGATGAATGAATTGATTTGTTCGGTAAAGAAGAGACCATTCCAAAGCAATATCTTTCAACGACCTAGGAAAAATCTATTCCAACAGTTTATTATCAAGGACAAAGTCACTACATATGGAAATGTGGGCATTAACATGGTTAGAAGGATCACCCTTCCCTCCATATTTCTCAAATCTAGGGACCTCTATACCTTGTAGTATCCATGTTTATAATATCTCCAAGGAAAGTGGGCTTCTTTTGACATAATATGTAGGTGGGCCATTTTGATTTTGGTTTATGGTGAAAATTTTCTTTTGAAGGGATGAAAGAGTTTGGAAAAGTTGTGTTCTGAGATGGAATTGAAGGTGGTGATGGAGTTTATGTTTTTTTACGAAAAGTGACTGGAATTCTTATAGGTGGTAAGGTAGGAGGTAGAACTTGTGATGCTAGTAGGAATACCCAAGGAAGGAATCACATTACTAACTTGTTGCATTGTTGTTGTGACTTGAGGATTGGTGTAGGTAGGTATTGAGGCTATTGTTGTGGGAGGAGGAATTTGGTTTCCTCCTTGACTTGTAACATTGCTTGTTTGCAAAGAACAATTGGTGGTTGAGGAAGATTTTTTCCAAAGATCTCAACTATGTTTTTCACAAGGTCAAGGCCATCTTCACTTTCAAGCTTGCATTGAATTTTTTCTATGGTAGGAATTGCAGTAGTTGAAATATTTTCCAGGATTAATTGATGTTGTAAGTTTTCTAAATCCTCATGAATTTGAAAGATGTTTTCTTGAGGGATATTTTCAGTTCTTGTGTCAACATTCATGGTGCTACTTGAAGGAAAGGAATTTTTAGTTATGTTGTACATGCCTAGTGTACTAGTGTCAATACTAGGAGTGGAAGATCTAGACAACCCAAGATCCACAGTGATTGTGCTATTGCAGTATGACATGAGTCTCGAACTTCGTCTTACTATAGTATTAGCAATAGGACACCAAAAAATCATACAAAGGCTACTAAATGTTGGTTGAATGCAAATGCAATGTAAGATAAGAACAATGAAATCCTTATAACTAAAATTCTAGAAACTGAAACAAAAAAGGAGAAACAACAAACAAAAACTCATAAAATGATGTTTAAATTCCTAAAAATGTAGTGCAAAATATGCAGAGAGACTCATTCATCCAAGGTGGCAAATGAGTCCTAGTGATGAATTACTTTAAAAAAATTAGAATTTTTGAATTGAATTTTATGCCTTTTATGTTTTCTAATGCAAATTTAAGATGCAAATGCAGAATTTGATTAATTTTCAATGAAAATAAATGTAATATTGCAAGCTAAATGAGCTTTTCACTGATGTAAAATTTGAAACCCTAGTATGCAAATTAACCAATGTAAAAACTAATGCAATGTTCATGTAAGCCAAATCTAGGATGTAAATGCACTCCAAATTAGAATTATGATGCTCTATATGTAGGTTCATGAAAATGAAATGGTGAAAAAATTTATTGGATTCTCTTTCACCTTTAGGATTAGGACCTAAGACGTGAGGGACAATCTTCACACACTTCACTCAAGAACAAACCCTTAAGATTTCAATGCAAAGGAGATTGAAATATTACAAAGGGAATATCCTGAAGGTTGAATGAAATCTATTAAGGGATTTTCCACTAAGTTTAGACTTAGTAAAGACAATGTAATACACAATGAAATGTAAATCACTAAATGAATTCAAAATAACACTAAATGACCTAGAAAATTCTTGAAACAACACATAAAATGATGAAAATGAAAGTGTGCACCTAGGAGACTAAAGAAAGGAAGAATAGAGGTCTAGAATTCTAGGAAATTTGTTGTCAATGCTGACTCGGATTCATTCACCAAGTTGGGTAAATCAATCTTATTTCTGGGAAAATGTGCAGATATAGGTTTCAGCCAAAAGGGTATCCATATCTATTTAAATATTCATTAGGCCTATACAATGGGACTTGAACCATAGATTTTAAGGGTGTGAAATGCTATGAGTCTCGTTTGCTCAATTATGGTCTTTCACCTAATGGAAAGGGATAGATCCCACCCACAAAATCTAGGTGCTTCACTCAATCTAAGGTATGTATGATGAAAGTATGACTAAATGCAATGATATAAATGCAATAAAATGATAAAATGGAGTGATATTGAATGAAAACTAAAGAAAAAAAACTTTTTTGAAAACACATTGTGTAATGCAAAAACACCTAGAAATGAATGTAAATTGTAAGAAAACTGAATGAAATTGAAAGTGTGCACTTGATATATGGAAGGAGGCTAGAAATGACATTTGAAATGATGTTGATGTGGGAAATTTGGCCTATTGGGACTTATTTTCCATTCTGGGTGAATTAGTCCTAGTTCTGTAAAACTAAATCGGAACCTATTTTGGACAACCTTGTTCAAGCCTAGAAATGGAACTCATTCACCAATAATGGTAAATGATTCCCCTTTTGAATTTTTTAAGATCCAAAAGAGCAAACATGAGCTCTTAGTCTACACTTTGGCTTTCTATAGGTGTCCACTTCTGAAACTCTAATTTTTGAACCTGAAAGTGAGCTTTTGTTGATATTTTGACTTGTTCAATGAAGAGAGGACTTAAAAAACTTTGTAATGCAATATTCAATGATTTCTAAGCCTCAAAGATGTCTAAATCTATAAACACACAAGACAAGAGAGAAATGGTGAATGTTAGGGTATGGGGGTTTTCCTTCATCAAATCCCTTTTAGGTAATTAAACCAAAATAAATAAAGAATGTAATGAAACATGTAATGATGATTGATCTTGAATTCCTATAGTAAAAGATGAAGAATTTTCCCTTGAATGTCTAAAAATTGTTATCTTAATAACTTGAAATGATGAAACCCTAACTTGATTGAGTTGATAGAGAAGATACATTATGAATGAATGGTGAGAGATGTGTGAATGAGTTAATGAATGTAAATTAGGGTTTAGATACTTTATTTTATAGGAAATTCACCTTACTTTCCTGTAAATTTTTATCCCCAAGGCTGACATGTAAAAATAATGAACTTAAATTTTAGTTTTTCCTGCTCAAAGGTTAAAATTAGCGCAAATGGGACTCATTTGCCACAGGTGGTGAATTATTCCTAGTGGAGCCCATTTGATAGCTAGGATGCTAGGAAGTAAGGAAATAAGGTTTTTATGGTGACTATGTCGAGTATTTCATTAACTATTTCCTTGGGATGCACAATATGGGGTAATAGGGGCCTATTAATGATGATGTAAAGGTCAAATAGGGTTTGGTACACATAATTCAACGTGAAAGTGTGATTAAATACACTTTACAACACTAAAATGAGGTCTATATAGCCTAGGAAGGCACAAGAACCAATGTGAATGTGCAAGACACAATACAACACTAGTTTAACATTAAGTTTATTTGATAAGCCTTCTAGATTAGTGTGATAATGTTATTAAACATAGTTGAATTAATAGAAGATGGGTTCATTAAGTCTAGAAAAGCATGAAAGTCCTTTACAACATTTTACAACACCTTTTCAAGACATTGTTAAATGCATTTAAAAGGTTCCAAGACCTAGCATGGATGTGAAGAACATCTCACAACACCAAATCAAGGCCTTATTAAGTTCATTTTATTATCAATTATTCCACAAATCAAGCAAGTTGCATTGTTTTCTATTGTACATTTAGCCCCTAGTTTAGTGAGAAGATGAACTTGCTTCAAACTCACACTAAAGTAGACATTCAAGAGAGATCCGAGAGTATAGATGCAAATGTCAAAGGATAACAAAGATTGAAGGAGGATTCTCAAGCCCACAGGATCCAAGATCCTAAGTCAAACCATCAAGATGCATAATCATGCAATGGAAAGAACTTGGAAGAAGAAAAAGATGAAAATGAAAAGGTGGATCAAGCTTTGTCCATTTGTCCAACTAGTTGTGGATTAGATCTAGGATTTTTTGTTTAGAAAAAGAAGTGTACTCACTTTGGGCTGACAAAACTCATGATTGTCCATCGCATGAGAAGGCCCATGTATACTCACTCTGGGGTCGTGGAACTTTTGGTTGTCTGTGGGGTGAAAAAGACCAAAAGGTGAGACACATACAACCGATATGTACTCACAAACACATCAGTGGCTATTGAGAAAGTCATGCCTCGGAATGGGATTCCCACTCAACCATGTCAAAGTTAAACCTCCTAATAACTTTACTAAGTCAACACAATGATTTTCAAGCTCTATGAGGTAAGCAAAACTTTGTATGCTTGACAATAATAGACATTGTTAATGCAAGATAGTGCAAGGATTGTTCAAAGGGATTTTCCTTAGTTCGTGCAATATCTCTCCCTAAGGAACATTGTATCTAATGCTTCCAAGATTAGAGAAGTGCAAGGCCTCATCCAAGGAAACATTGTACCTAATGTTTTTGGGAGAGGAAATCATAAGAAAAGAAAATTGGACAATGAAATGTGAGTGGTAATGTATGCCCCCACTTTGAAGTGGTTGTGAACACCATTACTATGAGAAATTTCTTTAAAGTAGAAGGAGAACATGAGAGCTTATTCAAAAATCCCTATACCAAGTTATATGTTTATGATAAGCTATG